>ASCI01153656.1:0-10428 GCA_002197625.1 Bombyx huttoni
TAACGAATCCGTCCATGTGAATCTTACCAATTAGTTTTAAGATAGTAATAAGTTTATAAATGCACTTTCAGTATTTATGTGGAATTGCACAAATAAAAGTCCATGTCAATTTTTTTATTAAACTTTTCTCGTATCAATGTTTTTAAGTTACATGAGAATTATGTAAATTGGTATGAATACCTTAGAGTACATGCTAACGTCACTACGTTATTTTTAGTCTACAGTAACTAATAAAACATCACTGCTTTTTAAAATATAGGGTGTTATGAATTAGCAATGTTGATTCAAAACATTCATAATTTCAAGCATAATTTTTTCCATTTTACATAAATTAAACTAAATTTTATAAGTTATCTTTACTGTTTTATTTAACACTAAACATACCATTAACGGGTCAAATGACCCATTTTGAGCTTTTCCATTGAAAATAAACGTATAATCTTATTGCTTTTACACATTTGACTTCATGACTTTTTCTTACCAGTTATTATACTTTTTTTTGTTTTAATGCGTTTATTTCGAGTAATACTTGTCGTATACGTATCTGCACGCTATGGTAGAAATAGGTACCACTAAGTACTGGTATGTTTGATGTTAATAAAATCATATCACGTTTGCGAAAACAATATAAATAGCCACTAATTAATTTTTCAGTAGCTCAATTTGATTCATTAATTATGCAATCACACTGCGAGCGCAGTTATCTTGTTTCCACCTACAAAATTTGCCAGTTATTGATAGTCTTTTACGTAACATACAAATTATGCAGATAAGGTATTGGTTTCAATAACAAATAAAAACACTTTGAAATACTGTTTTACTTTATTTATTTAATTAGTTCACTCCATAACCAATTAATAAAATTACACAGTGAGAATAATTATATAAGTGGTATTTACAGTAAGTAAATAAAACATTATTATTTGGAATAAAACAATTTATACTCGCACGGTAACTCCCGCTGCCGTCTAAATCCATATTGCATTTTCAACATAATATAATTGTACTATTTTGGTATTGCTCAAATCAAATCAAATATATATTTTCAAACAAATGACTACGGAGTACGAAGATTTCACATTTGTTATTATGACATCAATCTGAACATCACCAACTATTCTAGAATAATATTAGCAACTACAAGAGCATAGACATCATATTTTATCTACGGTCACAATTTGCATCTACAGCCTAGCGAACTGTTTTTATAAGAGGTCATTTCGTTTTAATTAGTTATGTTCGATTCTCAATTTACCTTTTAATTATTATATAATTTCGTTCGCTAGTAAAACGTCGATATAATTTACTGAAAAAACCCGCTAAATATCTAACATCAAAATTTGAAAACAATTTGAAATGTGGAAAATAATGTCAAACAGGAAAGATTATTCTGAAAATTCGATTAATACACAAATCTAGTGGAATAAAATGTGTATTTGAATTGACAAATTTCTAATCGTATAATTATAGTGCTCTACCATATACGTTGGATTCCTACGTATCCGGCCATCTTACTGTCCCAATAACAATAATCGTGAATACTACAGCTAGTTTTAGTTGCAATACATATTTTTTAAACAAATCAGGTCTCCTAATCCAACATACATTTATCAATTAATATAATTCTTACGTAAAATGACAAAAATATATCAGGCTTCAAAAAATGCCTTAATAATAGAAATATATAATTATGTTGATAAATATATTATTAAACTACATTTTCAGTTACTTCTCATTGCTTATAAGTTTTACGGCCCTAATAATAAACCTAATTAAAAAAAAATTAAATATCTCTTCGGAAGTATTATTATTGCTTATCTCAGTAGTTTTTCAACAGTCCGTAAGTTACAACGCGAAGAGCTGTGCAAAACACACTAGCACCGCGTACGTATGTTAAGTAAACATACAAAAATAATTTTTATAATATTATATACTTTTAAAACGCATTAAAACATATACTCTGAATAATTTACGATTTGAGGTACATAGGTAAGATTGCTATTCAATATCACTTAACCGATTAATATTCATTATAATTAAGTTAGGTACGCACGTATTTAAATTAATCGATAGCATTGGTTTTTTTTTGTTACTATAACAAACAATAACATTATTTTGTAGTGTGCGCGTTTGTAAACTCTCAACTAGATAAACTCTTTTGTTCGAATAACTACAGTAGTTTATTTATCATTCTCGTCTGCATCACTTAAAACGGTTTTAAATCTTTAAATTCAAAACGGACGACGCTGAGGAAATTACATCTACAATGTAATTGGGCAAACGTCTCGAGGAAGCCGCGTGTGTCACATTCATTACACAAACTCTGCCCTTCGTTACGAATTATTATGTACATTCCAAAATTCAAGAGATCATTCGTTTTTAGTTTTATTGACATATTAATTTGTGTGTACAGCGAGAGCGACAGCCATTTCAGTCTCGGAAACCAGCTAAGCACATCGACGACGCAACACCCACACACTCCGACCAGCACCGAATTAATTAAGACGCCGTGATGCAGCTAAGCGTTCAAATAATAATACAGTCAACGCTTCGCGACAGTCTGTTCATTTGATAAACCACATTACGTTTTCCCTGTTCACGCACTTATCAAAGTTTCGCGATATCATTAATTTACTGATGCAATTTCTTTATTAATAAATATGTTTAAGTTTATGATAATGAATCTGAGTGCATCACGAGCATGTAAGTACATCGAGGTGCGGATGCGTGGCGAGCCAGCGTTACGTCGAAGATCGGCGTCGAATATAAACAAACATTAGGTTTACAATTTACAAAGAATCAGTCTCGTAAGTTTACCATCGACGAATATTATAATTTATCTTTGCATGAGTTTGACATTAAACGTACACAAATTAAAATAAAATAAAATGAAATCTCAATATTTCTTTATATTGTACATCGAAGTACTATCGGTCGCATAAAATAAAATTATTCTATATAAATAACGTATGTACGTCAATTTGTACATAATTAAATATAAATATACGGGTAAGTAAGGTTATTTAGAAAAATTGAACACAAAAAATAAATAAGTAAAATTACTATACGTATAAAAATTACAAAAAAGTCTATCCACTTATAAACCGTGTAAAGGACACGAAACAAGAAAATAATTTTCCTAACTCCGTAAGTTTTCGGTATCCTATGTTCGATAAACTTACAAAAAATGGGCACCGTTTTTTATTTAAAATAAATGTTTTCGACTTACATTGACAGGTTCGATTCATAGGAATCGCTAACGTGCATATTAAGCACACTACCTTGTTATGATGTTAAGGCGTTGTTAGAAACGGAAGTTTGCTAATAAAATATAGGTAAACAATCTCAAATACTCTTAGGCAACCGGTAATATTACTAATTAATAAAACTTTAACGATTGAAAGGTACAAACGGTGTCGTTTCAAGAAACGTTTGCTACACCAATACATTTTAAAATTACCATACGTCACATGTTAAAATCGATCATGGTACAAACGTTTCTGTAACGAGCAGTGAGCAACAAAGTAATAAATCTGGAGTAACATTCTACGGGATATGAAATCATAATCATATAACATTGTTCAAGAGGAAACTTAAGAAATCAGTTTCATATAAAACATAACATTACTTCATTACGTTATTGAACTAACATATTAAACCTACAATAAAAGCCGCGATTTATTCTCGTATCACAGAAAACGTAGTGTACAAAAATAAATATTATAATTATAAAAAAAGTCACTCTGTTATATTCTTTTTTACGGAAAAAAATTGAATTATATAATCGCTAATAAAAGTTTAAAATTACGCACTTGGTAACAAAAATATATCACTACAAGCGATCATAGGAGCGCTTTATTTTATTTTCAATAAAGGCTCCAATCTGATACAATCTGAGGTAGGGCGAGGAGGCATGCACTTGTCGAACGCGATTCCAGCACGCTTCTGGTCCGTACTCACGAATAACTCAAATAAATAAATAAAAAACCACGTGTCTTAAGTAAATGCCGTCTTACGATTGAAATATGTGGGACTAAGAACTCGGTTATCACGCTAAGTTATAATTATCTACAGCAGTTTGGAGTTATCTGCTGAATAAAACGACGAACAAATACTATATCGACGGTTATATTAAGACTACATCAATACCGATTCTTTATATCTTAAGATGCGTATTCTAGTTTGACTTTTCCATAATGAAAAAACATACGCATCCTTTGAAATGAGAAATTAATTTAAAAAATTAAATCGTCTAACCTAACATAAAGCCTTCGCATAATAAGGCTTTAAATACGTATCTACGATATAAATTATGTTCGCTTGTTTTCTTAATGTAAAATATACATAAAGGAATAATATAACGTAATATAAAGTGTATACGGTATAAATAATATAATATATTTTTCTTTTTACGTTTCATTATTAATTTATAAGTTAAAATCACAACTACTGATAATATGGACTAGTTTATACCTCAACTAACACGTAAGCTATTCTTAGCATAATAACCGACCCGAGAATAATTAACTAGAAGTACACACAACAACCCTTTATAACCAAACATGTGCAGTAGCTTGTCCTAAAGTGGCTTCGTTGCCAGTTCTACTGCCGTTCGATAATGAACAGAATAACTGAAACACATGTGGGGTCTAAAACTATAATAACTTGCATTGACTACAACAAAGCTTAGTGAATAGAACACAACATCGTTACGGTAAAAGGACACTTGAGCGTTTTAATACATTGACTGACGTGTGGGCCATCGGCGCCCTACGGGGCGCACAGAAGTAGCTACATAGCTTTCCGTTACTAAGCGCCTGGATTGTCTAACTTTCTCTTCTTCTGTTTGTTAATGCATGTTTTAGTCTTTTAGGTCTCTTAGAAATAGAATCATTCTCAGTATCATCGGATTCGTCTTTCCCAGAGTCTACTAGGTGGATATTCTAGCGTCTTAATATCTGACGCCTAGAAATCAAAATAATTAGTTCAGTGCGCCACGTAGCACACCGGTGACCGACATGGCAGTCAACGTGTTAATAACAAAACGCTTAGACGCCGACCAGACTTAAGGCTCTGATCTCCCAACCAATTGTATTTACGTCAAAAACAGACATACTATCAGTAAAACAGAGAATAACTCGGGAATTATAAATGTATTAAGTATTATATGTTTAAATATTTCAGTCTTGAGTTAACTAAATCTAGGAAAAATATAAAGTGCCATTTTAATTCGGTCGATCAGAGCTCAGATATTTTAGATAAGTCAAAACTTCAAACTGAACTATGGACTTTGCCGAGTAAATCAAGTCTCTTATTCGTATTAAAGCAATCATGATTTCTGTTTGAAATTCCAATATACGGAAATGTAATCATATTTATTTTGTTTCTCAGTTCAAGATAAGTAAAATTAAATAAATTTCAAATATAATTAAATAGGAATATTAATTAATATCTTACAATGACGTTTCAAATATTAGTGTAAAGAAGAAATTTAAAAATGATTTTATATTCTGCATACGAAAGTTGCATAATACCTTATACATTTGACCATAGTGTAAAAAGATTATAGTCCAGTAAAGTTATAATTAGTACAAGTGCAGTTCAAAGTTTGATGTAATCAGCGCCGTTTGTGCCAACATTGGCAAGCGTTTTCTTGATGCGGAGCGCAGTCAACCTGGCCGCCGGATTTTGGTACCAGCATTCTTTCATTACCTTCGATATTCCTGACAGCACCTAATTATTTTACACTATTGTTATAAACGTACATACAAAAAAAACATAAAAATACATATCGAGGTATGAAGGAAAGGGTATTTGGTTTAAGAGACATTTTTGAAACTTTACAAGAGTGTCACGTAAAGTTTAAAATTTTTGGAAAAATAACTAAATAACAAAAAAACTTCAACTATTTCTTATACACTATAAAATTAATTGAAATTCAATTAAAAGCATCGAACTTTTTATGCTAATACCAAATAAAACGCATCATTAATTACAAAGATAAATGTCGCGTATTAAGCGAAATGTCGCTTATACTAAACAACCTCTCAGTATAATCAAACATATTGACTGAATTGTGGATGTACTTCCGCAAAAGTTCCTTGGTTCAAGTCATCAACATAACGGAGATAGCTGTGACACTGATAACTAATCTAACAATAATTATAATTTATAGCATCAATATCAGTTTCAAGTTTGCATTTATGTTGCATGTCCTAATGAATGAGAACTTTAGTACTCGTTAACACTGACGTATTCATAAGAAAAAAAAACCACAAACTCACAATAGATGCTGCCTAAGATGTTTCAATGGACGATCTATACGCTGACTTTTATTTAAAAAAATCCTAACACATTCGTTTTTTTTCGTACCTAAGCTTGATGGCCTTGATAGGCTATGTCAGCATAACCCTGGAGTGAAGGTCAGCTCACGGGACTCAGACCTGGAGGCGTTGCTAACACTGGACCTAGTAAAGGAACGCTTCGCAAAATTTACTGCCGGATCGGAAACGCGACCCATTGAGAAGATCCGGCGAAAAACTCAGTGGGATATTATTCGTGTGCCTAAATTAGAAACAACAAATTGAACTTAAGCTCACAGCGTGAGAAAACACAGAATTGAATTAGTCACTTAATGCGCTTGTATGATAAGTTATATTCGAATCTGGAACACTCGGGAAGAAAATTACCAAGTCATATTAAGCATTAATTCGAATGGTGAAAATCGTAATGCGATTTCGCGGTAAATATTAATGGAGCTATTACGAAATAACATTCATACTAGATAACAAAAGTCCGTTATCCCTTAGCGTGCTTACAAACTTTATAATATTTTACACCGCAAACACAAAAAACGCCCGCTCATAATTTGAATATTGAGTTAAATTAGTATGCCTATTTCTACTATGACGCAGACATGGGTGCACAATTTGTATGGTGGAACAACAACACCCATTGTACCGTTGACTTTCATTTTACACCGCAAATACAAAAAACGCCCGCTCATAATTTGAATATTGAGTTAAATTAGTATGCCTATTTCTACTATGACGCAGAGACATGGGTGCACAATTTGTATGGTGGAACAACAACACCCATTGTACCGTTGACTTTGATCTCACGTCTCGCAAGTTATAGTACAGTCTCCGGTAGCAACAACATCGGGTGTGCCGTGAGGTCATTTACCTATCTAAAGCAATAAAAAAAAGACTCAATCAAACTCGAAACTCATTTTAGCCTTTTCTAAATATCTCAAATAATATTATGGAAAAATAAGCGTTATAAAAAATAAGAATATCAAATTTAAATGCACCACTCGTGATATCATAGAACATCTGAATACGTAATTAACATGAAATATATAAATACAACATGAGCTCCACAGAATGATATTCAAGCTCATTATGTTTTTCACACTCGACACCTTAAGCGAATAGAAAGCCGAAACATATACATACATATATGCATGTGACTCGTCTCGGGTTGAAAATCCTGGCTTATGATGTCTAGACCGAGCATTCACAACCTCGTACTCGAGCCCAGTAATCTAATTGGATGTACTGTTTGGTTTTCCGAGAACGTGTACGATAAAATGTACATTCAAGTACCTCGCCCAAAGAGTTTATCGCCGGATCTTTTCAGTGGGTCGCGTTTCCGATCCGGTGGTAGATACTGCGAAGCACTGCTCTAACTAAAATCAGTGTTACTAACTTCAGTTTGAGTCCCGAGAGCTCACCTACACGCTAGGTTAACGCTGGTATAGCCTCTCAAGGTCATCAGCGCAGGTAGGATTAAAAACAAGTGCCTCCGCTGAAATCTATTTCGCTATTACTTTTTTTCGTACGGTTTCATTGCCGTATTCGTTTCTATTGAATAAAATCCGCACAAGTTAAGGTCGAAGTGAATTCGATTTCGCTGAGTACTTTACTGTTCGTAGGAAACGACAATACGGGTCATTGTGCACGGTAGACCGGCGGCCCTAATGTTGTCATCGGAACTTGTATAAATAATGTGAAGGTTATCTTGAAAATATAGTTGGCGAGATTCTGGTTTATGCTGGATTTATTTTGTCCTATGATAGCCCTCGCTAGCTACATCGTGCGTGTATGTCTAATCTACATGCAAATGTGTTTTTACGGAGTTTAATACAAAGTTTTAATAGTTTGAAGGTAGTCTTGTTTTTCATATCAATTCTTAGTTGTGCGACATTTTATGTTTCGCCGAACATAGCACAATTTAAATGAGTAAAGCGTCAATAAGTTTTCAGAAAAACCCCGAAACTTCAACCACCATAGTTTCCGTTCGCTTTAGTGTACTCGTATTACATAAAAAATTTTTGACTGATCTTACAACAACATGTAGATATTTACGTAGTTTCATGAAAGAACGTTTCATGTTTTGGGGGCTCGAAGACAATCCCTTACATCTTGTTTATTAAATTTTGTAAGCCCAATTATAAATATGTATAATACATTTTCATCAATGTTCATTCATAATGAAGGCAAATATTTTATATACTTTATTAACATGCTCAATACACGTGTGGGATAATAAAGCCGACCGAGCAGTTTACTTTACGAGATAAACACCAGACAAAATAAGTTAAAAATATCTGAAATGCAAATGTCAAACTATAACATAATGCTATAAATTAAAATAAACAATATTTTGTGTGTCGTATCTACAACAGAAAGTCCGTATATTTTTGATGATTTAAATCTGGTATGGCTTACAAAAACGTATCTGAAATTCCAACATTCATTCCGATAATTTTATTTTTAATGCGTTTAAATATAAAGGGGAGAGCACATTTAGCAACAAAATACACGAAGCTAAAAATTTGTTTACATACAGACGTAACAATGTTGCAGGCTCGAGTTTATTTTCATTGTGGCTGCGTGCTTAACTGAAACATGAAGCTGCCAGTTAAAACGACCACCTTAGTCGTCTGAACACAACGTGACGCGGTATAATTTTTAAGACTTATAAGAACGTATTTTAACAACGCCTGAAGTCGAAGCTATATTTACAATATTGCTTTTGTTGGTGCCTTTTGCCTTTCTTTTTGTTTGTACATTTCTTTAAGACTTTGTTAAAGGCAAATGTATTAAATACCAACCTTTAAAATGGCAACATTTTTGTATAGCAAATAAAAAAAAAGTTCTCATTTAAAAAAAATGGAAATTGTGTTTATCTAAATGCCGTATTTTTTTATTCTTCGCAGTTCTCGATAATGTATTTGTAGTCTAGGAAAAGTTGATCTGAGTAAGTTATTGACTCCTGCGTCTGTGTTGTTTTCGACACGAGTAAAAGTTCAAACAAACGGAATATGGATCGGTTTTTGAAAACCGGTCTACTCGACTTCACTTTTCTTACAGAACGTCTTTATAGAGTTAGATTCGATTTAAAGATCGATCGGCATCGGAAAGAATAGCTACCTGTAGACGTAAGATAGGATTCTCTTGGGTTATGATCGGAAACACACAAGAAAAGCACATTCAAATGGCAAACATGGGTAGCATGAACAAAGATATTGTCTAGAAACTTGTTACTCAGTTTGAGTTTAGTTTTCGTACTGTCGTACTTTTCGTACTGTCTAACTGATAAGCCGTGTTTCTATCAAACAGAAACATTGTTATTGTTATGAAAACAAATACACAATGATTATAACAATAAAAAGTATTATATAAATGTTTAGAAATCTCGAATCTTCGAATTAATTTGAACTATCGCATCAATACAAAAAAGAATATCATAAGAGTACATTTTCAAACATTCTCGGCCCCCGTTGACTACGACGTTTGCTCCGTAAAACGAAACGTAGAACTGCTAAATTTAATACGTTCTGCGGTACATGTTGTTTTTGTTGAAATACATTAAATGCTTTTAAAGACCCGCTCACGGAAAATCACCCTCTATTTTATTTCATAAATTAATACAATTCCTTAATAATTTAAGCGCCTTCACTTGTTGTCTCATATTTATCTAGCCCGTAAGATAAGCGCGCAGTGTTTAGTCTAATAAAATATTAAAGCACTTTTATTATCAAGAAGATTATCATCATCATCATTAACAGCTCACAGTCGTCCACTACTGGACATAGACCTCTCCCAATCCACACCACTGAGCATACACTTTTCACTCGCTTCATCATACACTTTTTGCCGGCCACCGCTGCCAAGTTACGTCTTGGGAGCTGTGCTCCCGAGTGTTGTGCGGTCTTCACTCAAGAACCCGTTTGCTTCAGCGATCGTCAGTTCTACGGCATATATGGCCAGCCCAGTGCCACTTCAGCTTGCTGACTCTTTGAGCTATGATGATGACCAAAGCAGTTGTTCTGCCAGTAAATCCGGATCGTTAACATCACCGTTACTTAATATACCTACGTATTGTTGATTCGCTATCAATAATTAGAATATGAACGCACAC
>ASCI01153928.1:0-15984 GCA_002197625.1 Bombyx huttoni
AATTGAGATGGCGGGACAGGGTTTACGCAGAGCGCATTACATCCATCCCGCCGTGGTAGAAGTTTTTTATAAAATTTATAACACAGTATGGCATAAGCTTCAGTGGATGTTAACGGTTTGATTCTTTTATAATTTGCATAATATTCTGTTATGACATCATCAGCATCGGGAATACTGCGATGTGTAATTCAACAGCACCATGCAACTGTTGACTCATTGATCGAAACGTCTGAGTAAAGCAGAATTCTTCAAAACCCTTGAGTAATTTCATATCCATTGGGATGACTGGAATGTTTTTGAATTTGAGAAGCATTATGGTGGGCAATATTTCGATCCAGTTTCTTTTTCTTTCTTTTTTCTTTCAGTTTTGAAATATATATTAGGAGAATAAGAAATTTTACGTAACATAATCAAGTTTTTAACTATACCGACGAGCCCACAATATACTTTTAGCTATATCATATTTACCATAAAATTTTTCATAATTTATATACAAATTTAATATAAACTGTTTTTATTTTTAAGATCGTAACCAAATATGGAAAAATAAACATTGCTTGCTTGTCTGGTATGTAAGACTCATCGCTGGAGTTAGTTACGCACTCACTTTATGACATTAACACCTTTAACGAGTTCACCTGAATGCATGAATCACTTTCTTTGTGTGCTTCGGGGTTCGCTCCACATATCTGTTAATTACATAAATCAATTTGTTAATGGGATGTGAACAGAGACGGCGGGCCGATTCCGAAACCAGGTCACTGCTTGAATTTCGATTCACATCGTATGTTAAATATCAAATAATTAACGTTATACCGTGTGCTGTTCTTGTCTACGTTATAAACATACTATAACAATAAAGTATTTACTTTTTTTGATTTAAACATATATTAGATTCAGTTTATAAATGCGTATCTACCATTAATATAAGATAGATATTTACGTGATACCGATGAGATATATTAAAACCAATTAAAATGAGAGGCGGTGTTTTTTTCTTCCATATCGAAACAAATAAATTGAATTAGTAATTAGAAAAGCATCATATCGTGAGATATAGAAAGTTCAATAAATCAGTGATTTCTATTGCTTGTTCAACAAAAAGGCACGTAGAACTACCATACTTTGATATCCGTTTATGGACAGTTGGGAATGCAGACGTGTCCTCACGTTTGTGAAATGAATGTAACATTCATGCCTTTTTGGGTAAGACAACTAATATACTTAGACAAACAGGTAGTGCTGTTAGTAGTGTAGAAAAACAAAATTGTGGCTAACCTATTTAAGGTACGGCTTATGTTTTGTTTTATTGCAGTTTCCGGACCAGTACTTTTATGTTTAAACATAATAAATTAAATATCTTTAAATTACTGGCACTGTCATTAAGTAGCTGGTAAATGAATTCGTCACTCAAAAAACGTATAGATTATAGATATTTTAGATTAAATTAAATCAAAATAAATTTTATATTTTAATATTAAATTTAAGTGTAAATCATTTCGTTGCATGAATTTAATAGTGTGAGAGACAAAAATGATTTACTTTATGCAATACATATAGTGTGTCGATCTATAAGTCTGTACTCAGATTTATCTGTTTCATTTTGTAATCAGATTTTTTTTTTGTTCTATTTCCAATACACATTAACACCGACAAAATTGAAATGTGGTAACAATAAAGAAATACAAAAATTTAAAAACGTTGTGTTATTATTGTAAAATGTATAAGGCAGATACGTTCCAAAGAAATATGAACTATTTTTACTAAGGTGCATCTGTACAAACAGCATCATCGATCTACAACTATATGTATGTACCTAAACAACTTCACGTGCTGCTCATTTTAGGAAACAGTTCAACTCACAATTTACCATTTTAAATGAAAGTTAATAATATATAATGCATTTAGCGAGCATACTTAATGAAATATATATATTTCTCTCATATGATGCACGTATGTAAGTAAAAACAACTCGTTTCAGTGTCAAAATATTGTAAAAGTTATTGCTAGTCGAGATACAAATAAAAAGATGACTGCATCATATCAAAACATAACATCTTTGAGCGGTAACAAAAATAGTTTGACGGTGTATTAAGCGTGGGGCCGATATTACTGTGGAATTCCGCTCGGTTTGTGTTGTTACACATGCTTCCGTATAACAGCTCTTAAAATTATTCATTCTAAGTACCAATATTTCGGTGTTTCACCTAACTTTTATAACGTTTGGTATTTCATTAAATATTTCCATAATTATTGAATAAGTTTTAGACGAATATGGGGTAATTGTTTTTTTTATCGTAATTGTGTAAAGAAATTCATTATTACTAGTAGATAGATACTAAATTGTGTCCCCTCAAAACTATCTGATATCATAGTTTTGAGTGGGCACAATTTCAATGTAAGTTAACAGTTTTTCAACTACAATAATCTCTATTAATGTGGTAGTAATTATGCTCATTAATGAAGGTTAAAGTTATGCACCAATAAAATTATAACTGTGGAAGCGTCCACACGTTTGTATCGTAATATTCAGTGAAGAAAACCTACACCAAAACACGAGAATGAGTACGAAAACGATTTCTTTAGCTTGATGCAGAGTAATAAACTGAAGTTATTGGAATTTCTACGCTATCTTACCTTTGAAATTCTAAATGTAAAATAAAGTTTCTATAGATATCAGTGAAGAAAACCTACACCAAAACACGAGAATGAGTACGAAAACGATTTCTTTAACTTGATGCAGAGTAATAAACTGAAGTTATTGGAATTTCTACGCTATCTTACCTTTGAAATTCTAAATGTAAAATAAAGTTTCTATAGATAAAAACGCTTCAAGCAATTATATCATTGTGATACGTCTACTTCGTGAGGTGTATAGATCATGTAGTACATTAAAATTATTAATTTAAAAAGATACGACTAAAAATATTTTTCTAAGAAATGTACGACGCCTAATGCACGTTAATTAACTGTATAACTTTTATCTGTAAAAACTTGCATTCAAAGTAGTAAGTACATGGTTATCATGGTTTGGACTTGGCATTCCTAATGCTTAATACATTATGACATTCATTAAAGACATACTAGTAGTCCCCCAGTGGTCGAAATTCGACTATGATTAATTGAAATTATAAGTTCAAACTTTATTATGGTTCTATTGTCAATGACTATTTATTATACTTCTAATTAATAATCACAAATTTCGCCAAAACTACACTATAAACAAAAATATTAAAAACAAACAATATTATTAATTTATTTTCAATTTTCTCAAATTGACAAATTGAAGTTTAACTGCGCGCGTGTGTGAGTCAAATACATTTTAGTGTGTATCATGTATTTTATTAATTGATTTAATGTATTTTTATGCATAATTTCAAATAAATATTAGTATTCTATACTTTTTCTCTCTATTCTCTATAAATGTGTGAAATTTCAGACTCCTTCGTCCGTGCAATTTTCATAAAAAGGAGTACAAAGTTTTTGTTTCACGATTTTAAATATAGATAAAGACCTTTTTTTATGATTGAAGGATTACTGGTGGCCCGAAGGCCTTTCCAGATTCGCCAGGATAGATAAAGACGTTATTGTGACAGTGCTTCGACAGAACAGGTAGGTATTAATGCAGGTGTTTTTGTTCATTTGCGTTATTAACACGATTTTGTTGGCTTGACGTATATGGGATATTATGTATGTTATGGTATAACGAAATATTTCAATGTAATTTTCACCAACTTTCGATTCACTTGAATGCATAAAAGATCATATTAGTTTATTTTGATTAACTTCGAAGGTAGCCAGACAGTAAAAAGATTACTTAGAATTTTTAGTTCGATTTGCTATTGAGGCGTTTTAATTAGATTTTAAACTACATATACTAATTTTAATTTATAATTATCACTAATGCAGATTTACATTTATATCTATCACTAACTTAGCCTTCGACAGCAAAAAATCTGAACACTGTAGACATAAACAATAAATTAAATAAGATGTAGGATAGGCAGCATAGATTTCTCATGTTTTTACTTGTATAAATAATTTCCGAATTGAAGCTTTGTTTAATAATTTCAATGGATTTTTCTAAAGACTAAGGGTTGTTAAATAAATATTCATGGCAAATATTTCGATTCGATTTCGTTTAAATGTATCAAAATAACTTACGATTCAGAACGAAAAATAGTTCAAGGTACGAACGCAATTGGTACAATCCAAAAATATATTATTCTAAGATCAAATCAAGGTCTCACTACTGATGTTAAAGAACGCGCGAAACATTTCTTTCATTTGCATGTGTCGAATAAAGCAAGTAATGTAGTTAATTACCTTTATCGGTGTTTAAATTACAACACTAAGCACTTGTTTGTAAGTTCTATTTATCTTGTTCACAATCAATGTCTTACACAGTTTAGTTCTGAATGTCGTGTGTACACAGTAACATATACACGCGATAGATCCGGCCGGGCGTTGAAGATCGTCTGCTGTAGTCGCGGTACAGCGTAGGAGCGCGCTGCTATGACTGACGCATCATGATGATGCCACCGCTAATCGGGTACGGTCTTAACCTTAACTCTTTATTTCATAATAATTTACTTCATATTATGTTAAATACTAAGAGATATTTAAAATTTCGAAAATTCGAGAAGATTTTTCGAATAGGTAGCTGCGGTTTAAAAATAGTAATATAATCTTAGTTATCGTAAAATAGTCATTATGTCACATTGATAGTATTCGATGAAGCATCGAAAATTAGTTTTTACGAAACTTTTTTTTGTAGTAAGTAGGTTATGAATTGTTTTTTGTCGTGGCCGACATTAATTGTCGTTCGTAACATCAACGGTGACGTTTTCCAATACAAATGTCATTCAAACAATGAAAATGTAATATAAAAACAAAAACAAAAAACTTCCTCAAACACGTTTGGATGTTATAAAAACTGATACTATGAACTTGCTATCGTATTTAGGTATGAGTTTACAATCTGAAGTTTGCTTGTGGACGCTGCTGGGCCTGATACGAAATATATTTGATGCCACACTCTTTAAAGTCAACGCCAACCTAAAACAGGTTAAGAAACCTCATCACTTATTCATTTCACATATTAATACTACTACATTTTACACATATTATGTAACACATTATATGTAACAAATGTTTTTTACAAAATATGTAGATAGGTACATGTACGTATGTGGATGCGCATGATGTGAAGGTATAGCTTTTTTATAGTGAATTGTGACCAGTTCCAAACTCAATTTCTTCTGAAATATAGCCAATTTATATATATTTATTTATTTAACATTATACATTTATATAATTATTTATTTATTTATATAACATATATATAAACCTATAAAATATATGTTAAAATTAGAATATGTTAGAAGAAGTCTGAAAGTAGTGTCTGTGATAGAGAAGGTGAGAAGTGCGCGTTTGGGATGGCATGAACGTGTTAGGAGACAAAATGACAATGAGATTGGTAAGAGAGCTTTAAATATGAATGTGGAAGGCTTTAGAGGAAGAAGGAGACCGAAGAAAAAATGGGTGGATTGCGTGAAAGACGATATTTGTAAGAGGGGAACGAGCGAAGAAATGGTATATGATAGAGCGGTACGGAAGGAAAAAATACCTTGCGCCTTCCCCAGGTAGCTAGAAGGGCAGGAGAATGATAATAAACATAACATACATATTTCAGTATATTTGTTATGTTTAAAGATTAAAAAGATCGTAACAAAATAATAATAATAGCAACACTTAACGTTAAAACATCATCCAATCTTGAACCGGCTTTCCGAATCTTTTGTAAATCTTAATTCTTATATCTATTAACATTTCGCTGGTTCTATTAAAATTCTTTAGAATTTGTTTTAAAAACTGCTAATCGCAAAACTTGTTTTGAGAGAACAAGGCGTCGGATAAAACATCTTCAATAATTTTACTAAAAATTTGAAGTTTTGAAAAGACGTATCTTTTTAGTTTTGATAAGAAAAGTCCATTGCCTACTTAATCATAAGAGACACGAGGTGAAAGTCCTAGCTGCACTTAATCTAGAGTTATGTCACTCTTCCTTGACCGTGATTCCAGACGATATGAACTTAGCCATTTGCCTTTTAATTAACTGTGGTAGATAATGCTAGAAACTTCACTTGAGTAGTTTTGAGAGGTTCTCAAAGTTCAACTTAAGAACTTAATATTAAGTTCTGGCCTTTCGTATTTAATAGGTCCGCCCCTTTGACTTTATCTGAAACTTTTTATTTTATCTAACTTTTTATTTTTTGGTCAACGAAATCCTCGTGGCCTAAAGGATAAGACGTATTAATTTCGACTGATTCAATTCCACCGATAGTACTCAAACTTTCTTAAAGAACACGAGTGATTTCCGCGTTGAGGGAATCACATCGTGTATTAAAAATGAAACCAGCAAATTTTATATTCTATTTAAATTGTGTAATTGAACTACTTACTATACAATTGAATGATATGACATGGACCTAATGTTTCAAAGTGGGTGATGTTACTCACATTCTAACATCTACAGGCTCCCCTGACCATCTAACACCAAGAAGGCCGTGAGCTCTTTCACTAGTTTAAGCAAAAAATAAATCTTATATTCGACCCTGCTTTCGGCCTTCTTATTTAATCATGACATCAATGGTAGGCAGTCTCTATTTTTAATAATTTTCACTGTGAGTTATATTTTTCGGATATTTTGTTATTGATTGTGCTATTATAGCTCTACAAAATTATGTTTTTACACGCACAGCTATAAATCGTAAAACAAAATAATCAATTCACGTTGTATCATTCTTAGGTAGCTGTTGAACATCAAATGGACTGTGAGCTTGTCTGCTTATCTTAGCCAATAAAAAAGCAGCGCTAACAGACCTCAGTTAGCATTCCAATCCAAATGTCTGATAGCATTTGCAGCGGATACATTAATTAATTAATGTTATTATTCTAAAACAGGTATGGCAGATGTCAATGCCGGATGAGCTGTCAACATCGGTGCAGGGGGTATTGCGTACTATGATTTCTGGAGTAATGCTAGTCCAGTGTTTTACAGTATACGTCTATCTCGCAACGTATATCGTTCTACTATACCCAGTGTTTTTGGTAATTTTAGTAATATTTAGTAAAAAAATAATGCATAGTTCGGGAGCCAAGCTCGCGGCCCACCTGATGTTAAGTGGTTACCGGAATTCATAGACATCTCTGTGGACTCACAAGACGTTCTACCACCAGTAAAAATAATTTTATTTCGATTAGCGGTCTAAATTATCAGATAAAAAAGATCATAACAAAAAATATAAATTGATCAATCCAAATTAATTATATTTTGAATTTATTAGGAAGAAAGACCAGCCTTGGTTTTGCCATGGCTTCTGGTTGCCGCTATAAGGAAGTTGCTGTGCGAACTAACGAGCCTGGCTTTGGGTCTCGGAATTTGCGTATTGCTGGGCGCAGCGAGGTCGCCTTGTGTAAAGTTCGTCATTGTCAAATTTGTCTCGATAACGCCGAGTTTTTATATGTGGGTGGTTATTTTAAGGTAAAATTTCCTGTTTTGCTCACCTATTGCGGATTTTTATTTTACTATCACATAAATTAGAATTATATTTTAGTACGTCTACAATTTATGTAGCAATAACGTAGATTGTTAATCCTCAAATATATTTTTTCTAGTTTCGTCTGTACGTTAGAGAACTTTAACCTCTATAGAAGCTAAAAAATTTATTCGCTGAAAATTTCGTATCGATTATCGTATCGAAGGCTGCGGCTATGCCTTTGTTCAAATCCGCGGATAGATTCTAATCTAATAGGTACTTAACATATCTTTACGAATGACTTCCACAGTGAAAGAATCATCATCATTAATCTATTCCCCTCCAATGTTTGTCATAACGATCGATCCTCCGCTGCCAGTATCGCCAAGAAGAAATAATATCGTATTTGCTTAAATACAGTTAGGAGGAAGCATTTGTAAATTGGCACCGGTAGGTACCACCACTCTAACGATTTCTACCGCGTTGCAGCATTTCGTTCGTGTTGAAAGGGTTCGGACATTTTTTTTTCTCTTTCTATTCGCTGATAACCTAGGAAACTGTACCAGCAAAGACAGCTGTTAGTCTATACAATTGAGACTTAGACCACATATCCCAAGATGGGTTCCACAGGTGGCATTCACATTGTGATATACATACGTATATAGGTAACACCGGGTAGGCTCGTTAACACATCAATGCATTAACATAGAAAAACTCTTTCTATTGGCTGATAACCTAGGAAACTGTACCAGCAAAGACAGCTGTTAGTCTATACAATTGAGATTTAGACCACATATCCCAAGATGGGTTACACAGGCGGCATTCACATTGTGATATACATACATATATAGGTAACACCGGGTAGGCTCGTTAACACATCAATGCATTAACATAGAAAAACCACAAATCATAAACGATATTATACTATTATGCATATTTTACAATAACTCCAATATGAAATCGTGGTCACAATTTTATATGCTGTAAGGACAGAAGCTCTATCAGAGATGCAACGTGTAGAATTTATATATTTTTTACAGCTACTACAATGCTTTGAAAGTAGTCGGAACCTTTAAAACGTTTCCTACCATAGTACCAGCTTCTCATTGTGATTACGGTCTCGAACTTGCTATAAGGCGACGCCGCACTAAGAGTCTCTTGGGGGAAGAGCAGCTACGTAGGAAATTATTGAGAAATTTGTGAGTTTCGATTATTTAATTTAATGGTAGGAAGTAATTTGGTTTTGTAGCTTTTATGCACCTTATACAACAGTACATCTGATGTTATATTACAATATTAGGTACATATAATTATTTGATAGGTCCACTACTAACTATATTGTATAATTGTAAATCGCAGCTTATTAATATCAAGCCCTGAACGCTTTTTCGAGATATATTTTTAAAATTACAAACTCAAACTGGAACAATGCGTAGATTTGTAATTTTTCAGCTCAATTTTATTGCTTTTTGTTGTTTTTTCCTCTCCATTTTCATTTGAGTCCGATTCAAAAATTGTACCAAGTTTGAAGAGATGCCGCTGAAGAAGTTATTTACATATTAGTGGAAATCGATTTTCCACTAATGTATCCATTCAAATTGTACAATACATTCTTATTATTATAGTTATTTACAGTTATGGGGAACAAAGCGTATCGTCAAACGAAGAAATCGGTTTTATTCAAAGAAACGAACATATATCGCGTATGGTCCATTCCACAGATACTAGTATAGCCGACAGTAATGACAAAATTATTAGCGTTATAAAAAGTCAACTGGAGACATCAAAAAGATCATCCGATGCTGGTTCATATGAAGATTGGTGTATAAATGAAATCGTAATACCCCGAGATACAGATCGTATACTCGAACAGTTCGTCTTAATGTCTTTACGGGTCAGTGCATATTTAAAAAAAGAAGGAACAGATTCTATGAATTCTCAAAGTGTTACAGTAAAGACATCAAATTTTTCATACAGACAAGATGCTTTACATTGTGCAGCCATTACAACTGATATTATGGATAATTCATCATTTTTAGGAAACGTTAAAGGTAGTACAGCTTCTTACTTAAAAGAATACCCGAAAATATTCATGAAAAAACTATCGCATGATCAAACTTCACACAATACTCAGAGTCTGAATAGCGCCTTTGTGTGTAGTGCCAACAACAGCGGATGTAAACGTTCAAATTTGGAAACGTTTGATAGTTTTGAAACAATGGAACAAAATTTTAGTCCAAAACAAGATTCATATGAAAATAATATTAACACGCAGCGATTTGAAAGAGCTCTGACACTGACACAGGAAAAATCAAGCTGTTGTCATAAATTATGTAGAATGCGCAGCATTGATATTCCAATGAAGACGAACGAAGAAACAACTAGGAGTAGTAATGAAACAATAGAGTCAGTTGATAATCTTAAAGTAATTGCTGAGAAATCTAATGATGGAAGCTTATTAGAAACTCAAGATACCAAATTAGATGGTGTAAAAGATCACGATAAAAAATATGAAACATCAAGCATAGCATCAAATAATTCAAAATAAACTACAAAATTTTCTTACAATTTAATAGGCATAAAACAGAGTAACAAAAATTTAAACATATGAATAAATTCTTTTTTAAACGTTCTGCTTGCATACTGTTTTTTCTACTACTTCCACAGGATCTAAATACATAACTCTATAATTGTAATCAAGTGGATCTATTAAATTAAACTGATAAAATGGTAATCTGTTCGTTATTACCCAAGCTAATTGAGGCACCTCATGATCCATTCGTAAATCGTTGGGGAATATCATTGTTCTATTGTTTTGTGCCACTATAGCTAGATTATCATTAGTATAAGGCTTGCGGGTGTCCCAACACCCAATAGCATCTCTGGAAATGAGGTTAAAGAACATGACACCGCTGCGGTCGACAGCTGCGGCTGATACTTGACCATCACCTCCTCGACTTTCGCCAAGAAGTGTAAATTCACTTACAGCATTATCAACTCGAGATGGATCGCGTATTACAGACGTTGGTACTGTGAACTCAAGAGAGCCAGACATCGAGTGATAGTACAATGGGCGATCACCTAAATGGTACTTGCCCAGCGACATACCGAATAATCCGTCAGACCATTGATAATTTAACCCGTGTAATGTATAATTGGAAAGTAATGGCTCCGGGTAAAAACTGTAATGACTGAATCTCCAAAATGCTGCGTCGGAAACTCTGAATACAATTAAACCAAAACGCCAAGCGTCTGCAATGTACACATGTAAATCTCTACACCGCGCATCACGGGAGTCTACAATGAGGTTTGTGATTAAGGAATTTTGAAGAACGAATTCACTCGGTATTGGATATTTTGCAATTACTGTGTCGGTTTCTAGATCTATGGCAAATAATGTCGGTGGGCATAATTGACGTGGTGTTTCAAAAGCCTCGACTTGCCCGGAGTCTAAAACCCACATAATGCCGCAATGGTCCACGCTCATACGGAAAACCGAAGTAAATCCAGTACAATTTACTGAAAAAAACAACATACATGTGGTGAATAATTAACATTTACCAATTTATATTTTGTTTTAAAATATAATCGCACACCTGCATTATGCCAGTCCCAGTTGGGATATGGAGCTAGTTCTGGTGATTCTGCTTGTGCTGAGACCGGTACACTTGATAGTGTTGCTGGTACCCCGCTTTTCCATCGTGGGGTGCTTATAAATACTCGTTCTTTCCAACGTTCAATGCCCAGGGGTATTACATTGGGCTGAATAAAATCACTGAAATGAATATTTATTAGCATTTATTTGATTTAGATCAATAGAAATAAAACTTATTAGAAACTAAGTCTAATAGGCCATATTGAGGACCCACGTGGATGAATGCAGCCACGTAGCCTATTTTTGTCAGGACTTAGTTTTACATTCAGATGTAAATCGTGAGACACCCCTTAAGTAATGTAAATGAATTTTCGATCTTATGTTCAAAGCTGAGTCATAGTAACCAGTTCGACCGTGGAGTTCATCTACCTTCTTCTTCTTGCCCCTGTCTTACAATATGAAATCAGTGTAGGATGTCCTATTCTTTCATTCAGACCTATCATATATAAACTGCATACTGATACCTTTCTTTCGCATTTCTTCTTTTAAATAGCCCATACATACTAGTCTTTTTAAGACGCAACCTGTCTACTTTCATAGCCTTTGTCCTTTTTCCCGCACGATCATCCTCATTTACCCGTATTTTTAACAATACAATATATACATAAATACTATATTTCAACATTATTTATGTTACATATAGATTTCCATACGTAGTAACTGTAAAGACACATACCCCGCATCAATTGCTTCCTGTCTCAGAGCTGGAGATGGATATTGATAATCTATTTGTTTCCATCGATAAAGGGTACCTATTGTGGATCCATTAGGTGATTGCGTACTACCATAGCTGATCATCCATGTAGCAATAAAATATATGACTTTCATCTATAAATAATGGAAAATGTTAACTTTCTCAAATCGAGTACAAATCGCAGGCGGTTTTTTTAAAATAATTATTATATTGTAGAATTGTATCTTTAACTACTTGTGGCTCGGGTTTATTGGTCCGAATTTTCGTCATTTAACTTGCAAATAAAATCAAGCATGCATTTTAAGAAATAAAAATAAATATCCAATAAATATGAACATTGTTTAATATGAAAATAAGACATAATTGAAGACAGTGATATTACTGGTTAGTAATAACTTATAATAGTAGCAGAGGGCGTTGATAATGCAAGTACTCGAAGTAATCAAAATTCCTCCAATTATTAAATTAAGATTTGATTGTGATTTTAGTATCCGACTATCGATTAACTACTATTCGTTATTCGAAAGTGGTTGAGACTTCAACCTCAAGTCTCAAGGGCGGTGGCTTTTAACATATGTTGTGTTAATAATTCCATATATGGAAGTGTGGTAGGTATTGCTGTATGTTGTCAGTTGACATTAAATAGCCACAGGGGTTCGTAGAAATCACAACGTGAATGCCAAAACGAACCTTGAGAGATACAGTTAAAAACTCCATTTCAGTGTATTATAGTTGCATTACCCTTCGAATCAAACGCATCACTGTTTCAAAGTAAAAATAATCCGAATGGGGGTAGCCACACTTGAGGCATCAGTTACTTATACATTTTGAGGGTTTCATTTTAATATGATATTTACTTAATATTATTGCATTTTCTTAAAGAAATGCTCCATGGCTATAAATTTGAATACTAATTATAAGTGTATCACAGGATATAAGTACTCCGGGCGTTTAATCGTTTAGGCCTAAGCAACTTTGCTTATGTGGTGACATGGGACAACTTTGAACCCAGAATCCATTTAACAAGGTAGGTTGAAAGCTTACAGGTGAGGTATACTCTAACGAAAAATAAATAAGTATTATGTTCAAGAATTACATCTATAATATAATGAGTAAGTAAACCTAACTAGGAGGTTGTTATCAACTAGGACATCACACACAAAAAAACGTAAAGTCGTTCACACTTTTCGGCGCTCGTTTGTCTGCCACGCTAAGTGATTTCATTAACTAATTCAGTACAGATTTATGTATCATTTAAACAAAACTCTATAATCTAGATTAGACATCAATTTATAATGCGAAAATTTAAAACAAGAGACTGCATAAGTTTCTATTCTATACGTAACCTAAATCTTATGTATACATTAATATTAATTATGGACATAATATTAGAAATGTTATAAGTAGTATGATAAGCTAACATACATCTGATTATAGGCTGTAACCGGAACTCACAGAATAACAACATGGTGATCCTTGCTCGCTTTGAAACAAAGTTGATGTAGTCTATTGGAAAATGGTATTGCTACTACAATATGTTAAATATGTTAAAACACTACTTTATAAAACAAAAAGGTATTATTAGTTAGGAAACATTTTCGACCGTATCAAATAGTAAGTGAATTAAACAGACAACATTGAAACATACATATTTAGTTCGACAGCTATGATTCTAAACTAGTTGTTATATGAACAGGAAATGTGAATATTACACAACTTTACGTAACGTATTACTTCCAGAACCGATATATTATGAGTGGACAAGATTTAAAGTAATTTTTTTATTTAAAAGTCAAATTAAAACTTTTTCTTTGCATTCACTCAACATTTGAATTCAAATGGTGTCTTTTACATAAGTGAGTGAAAACACAGTATTTTATGGCGAGAAATGTTTTCGCGTTTGTAAGAAATTAAGGAGTACCTATGTATATCGTAGAATTATGTGTAACGGCTAATGCAAATCTATATTTGTTTTAAGTAATGTGGTACTTTAAATATTTAGATTATTACAAATGAAATCATAACAATTTCTTATGGGATCTTTTGCTTTATGAATTCCAGAATACTCTAGTGAATTTTCACTCGTATATGGTAGTGATTAGAACTATGACAACTATAGAACAGTGTATTAATATCGCTTATCTCACTTACGTAGTGAGAAGTTACGTACGTACCCGTAACTTCTATGCATAATTTATACATAAAAATTATTATGCTGCCCAGGAATTGTTAACTTTGGTATATTATGTAGTAGTAGTAATTTCATTGTGCGTCAATGTCATTATTACTTTCGTGAAAGGTTTTGGGACTTAAAATTTAAATTTTTATAAAATTTAAAATAATACCTCATGTTTTTCAATGATAATGTATTTTATGTATTTAGTTTGAAAATAACGATTGATTGAGCGGTATTTACTCTGTGGTACTTTCCTTTCTAAGAGACACCGGACGCTGTCAGTTTATTATCGTTATACAAATAAAATACATAGAAAGCACATAAAATGTAAATAATTACAAATCATTAACCGGAATCACGTAAATAAAATCAAAATAACGTTATGCCGTCTGGTAGGTTGACTTTTGCGGTATTTACTCTGTGGTACTTTCCTTTCTAAGAGACACCGGACGCTGTCAGTTTATTATTGTTATACAAATAAAATACATAGAAAGCACATAAAATGTAAATAATTACAAATCATTGACCGGAATCACGTAAATAAAATCAAAATAACGTTATGCCGTCTGGTAGGTTGACTTTAATATTTTTTATTGTTTTAATTCTAATACTATCATGTGATGATCATACGATTAAATATGATCCATATTAGTCTTGGATTTTAATTGCTTCACCTTTAAATTATCTATTTTTTTAGATACCCCGTATTTTGTTCACACGAGAAAATATTCATCGACCAGGCAAAATATACTCAATATAACAGCTAATGAGTAAATTTTCAACAATTCATGTTACATCGTGAATTAAAATAAAAGCTCTCAAATAGCCTAGTCTAGATCAACACATATAAACTTACATACTTTATTGTTGTTCTTGTTGTAATTTTTTTAGATAGTCCGTATTTTGTTCACACGAGAAAATATTTTCTATGAGTAAATTTTCAACAATTCATGTTGCATCGTGAATTAAAATAAAAGCTCTCAAAGAGCCTAGTCTAGATCAACACATATAAACTTACATACTTTATTGTTGTTCTTGTTGTATACAATCTAACTCAAAAGTGGTTAGAGCCCAATCGAACAAGCCTTACTTGTAATTTTTTATCACGCGTTGATTTCCGAAATCCTGCAACTACTTTTTTAGGATTTTTCTCGCTGACAAGACGAAAATTAAAACAAAAATGCGTAACATACGTTAGCCTATTTTATTATTGCTGTATCTTAACATTTTGTGATGTTTTATAATTCTAATGCACCTGATACAGAGCATCTACAAGTTGTATTAACTCATTAAAGAATTATGATAGTCGATAAGTTTCCTTTTTTTTAATGTTTAATCCCGGAACAGCGGCACTAATTATAGCTCAAAAGTGGGACTGTCTCAGAATAGGTCGAACAACTATGTCATATACTCTGTCACTGGTCATCTGTAGGCACGAGTCGATCTAGTCCGTGTTGAATAAGTCAATTTAAAATTGGCCAACCAAAGTACCTACAGTTTAAGATTAATTTACTTAAAAATGGTCCCTAAAAATGAGATTGAGTATTTGATAATCATACAGGTCACATTGCAGCACTATTATGAAGCGTGACGAATATATTCGATAGTTACAATCAAAGATTCTCATTCGGTGATTAAAAATACGAGACGAAAGATAAAACAAAATGTAAACTAGTTGTTGATTTGAGCTTTGTTTTGCCTTTGGGCCTATTTAACAATGGATAACCCAAAACTGGCAGCCTTTGCTCTCGACCTAGATTTATACCTATTGGCTAATCTGCTTTATATGGAATGCTAAATGTGACGTTTAAGTAAAAAGTGTCAGGCGGATTTTAATTTTGTATTACTGTTGCTTACTTTAACACTGAATATATTATCTATTCTTTAAAATAGTACATTCTAGTTTAATTAACAAACT
>ASCI01156588.1:0-11417 GCA_002197625.1 Bombyx huttoni
GAGCTCGTCCACCCATCAGAGCAATAAAAGAAAAAAAAAGATAAATTACTATGAATACCTATGACAAATTTAGAAGAGTTTCGTTTGACTTCTTTCTTTTCATTTGCTTACAGAATTCTGCTAAAGTGTATTAAGTTCCATACATAAAGTACTCACGTCATAAACAACAGTTTGGGCATGTTCATAGACATAAGCTTCACACTGGACCACGCGATGCACGTCAAACAAATCAGCAGGACAGGTGGAGCCATCAGTAAGGATGCTAGAGGCATTTGCAAAGCGCTGACAGTTATCGAATGACGTGGTACTGGTTCCAGGAATTGCATTGAGAATCCAATCGGGAGCGTACACAGTAGTTGATGGTTCCTCACACTCCGGGATGAGACACCTGGAGGTTTGACGTCACTTTTATAAAACCAATAAATTATAAAGTTACATTTTCAATATTATTACATGGTAGGTTAATAAGAGAAAGCGGGCGTGCTCGCGGTGTACGAGCATCCAGCGACTACAGAACCACACTAGGAGCGGCACAAGTAGGTAGATTAGTAGTATCTACCCGTGCGACCTAATCTAACAAGAGGTCCTACCACCTGTAATTACGCAAATTATAATTTTGCAGGTTTGATTTTTATTACACGATGTTATTCCTTCACCGTGGAAATCAATCGTGAACATTTGTTGAGTACGTATTTCATTACAAAAATTGATACCCGCCTGCGGGATTCGAACACTGGTGCATCGTTACTACGAATGCACCGGGCGTCTTATTCTTTAAGTCACGACGATTTCATTAAAATAAATTACTTCATATTAAAATGACAAGCACTGGTTGCTCTGTCTCACCTGCTATTGATTCTGGCAGCCGTGAACACGAATTCACCGTAAACGGCACAAAATATGACAGCGACCAACGTCAAGGCCAGCGTCCGGACCTGAAACTTCCCGAACTGTCCTATTTCTTCGACTAAAATCGTATCCAGATCCACCTTCGCGTCTCGACAGTCACTTTCCTTTCGTTCAAGAGTTTCCGGAGACATGACCACTATCTAGCTCTGTGGTGACTACGTGAATATTATTATCCAATAAGTTTATCGGCCGTATTTTTTTGATAAGTTTTATTGTTCCAATTTTTATCGATATTACTGAAATATTTGAGGAACTTATAGCGGCTTCTGTGAGTTCCAATGAGTGATTTGAATGGCGTCAATAGATTTAGTGATCTTCATTAGATCTTCTTTGTTGCAAGACAGGTGAATCGTGAATGTGGCCTCAGCTAACTTCTGATATTTTTATTATACGATCTAATTTATGTAGGCTCTTCAAGCACCCGTCACCTTCCTCGTCGAACTTTTCGTCGTAATCAAAGTAACTCATAAACACAACCCATTAAGTTTCTCTCTGGATCTTCTCAGTGGGTCGCGATTCCGATGTGGTTGGTGGTAGGTACTTCTGCCACTAGAGCCAGTGATAATGTTTCTCTCAGGTTGGGTCTGAGCTTACATACCCATATACGCGAATTTAGAATAGCTGTAACGATTACGCCGGAAAATATAAAAAAAATCAAAACAATTAATTTTCAAAAGTATGTCGATATAGTCAGTTAATGATTTATTAAATGAGTAAAGCCAAAATTTACTTCGTAATTTTCGCCGTATTAAACGAACCTTGACCAGACGTGGGTGGTGTGGGTACCCTGTAGGCCCCGAAAGGCATAAATCTTACAGGAGGTTCGGCTCCCGGTCCACAGAAAGAATATTTGACAGACTAACTTGGAAATCACACTTTAAACATGTCAATGAAACGGAATTAATCTGCAGTACAAGTAAAGAAAAAGAAAAAAAGAATCGTTAAACATGCGAACTGACTGTGCAAAGGAAACATTGTTTGTGAAAGAATAGCTGTTCAATAAACTATCAAATAATGTAAGAGAACACGTGTACGGGGAAAGCTGCGGTACACGAGGACTCGCGACATCTGGGAAAGTGCACCACCACTCGAAATAATGACCACGACTGCTCTGCCAGCACTAGAAACGGCCGAGAAGACAATACAATGCTTAAAACAACAAAATCTGATTTAAAGTATATTTGTAACTCAATCTTTACAAGCTGTGTTCTAACGAGAAATAAACCAGTGTACCAAGATCCGCTCACTATCTTCTCTGTTAAAGTTTACGTGTTTTCTTTATTTCAATGACTTCCCGCATCATAATTATGTGGAAACTTGTTTTTTCTATCGAGTAAGTTGTCACGTAATCGTTTGGCTGTCCCCGAAGATCCTCTCGTCGTGAAAATGAAAACCCAAATCTAATAAACCGCGAGATCTTAAGATATTGATAAATAGACTAGCGCATAGTAATTAGCGCGATATTCAAATGTGGATAAATAATATAATAGTTCAGTCGACCGTGACCAAGAAAACTATAAAGTATTCGAAACGCGGGAACAACACAAACACAGTAACAGGCGGCAGTTTAAGTCGTGAATGCGGTTTTAATATCTACGACTCGCGAAATTCGACGAAGAATCCATAAAATTGAGCTATCGTACAAATGGGTACACAACTGGCAGTGTTATAACTCCTCACTCAACCGAACCATGTTCAGTTCGACAGCCATAAATATTCTTATCTTTAACCGTTCCGTTCTCATAAACCGTTCTCATAAAACTTAAAATGCAATAATTGTTGCACTAATAAATTACATTGCATTACATCTTTATTGGCATGATTTCAATTATCTTTGAATTTGGCCACAGTTGCTAGTTTCTCTAAGACATAGTTGTGGGTACCGTACACAAATATTACGAAGAATATATATATGTAAAAAGCAGAGAAAAGACGTTGACCCTGCCCGGAAATGTAATCGGTATAACAGGTAAGGGACTCGCTCACTCACTATTAAACCAAGACATACCCGATCCTGTAGACCGTCTGGTAAACAGTCGACGTCGCCCTAAGCACGTCATCACGGATCCTGCTGACCCACTAAGGGTGCTTTTAGGTAGCTTAAGCACCGGTCATCAACTTCGCCGAATCCGTTGCCTGCGACGAAGCTGTCGACGAGGAAAGAAACCCATAGACACAGCCCACTGAGTTTCTTGTCGGATCTTCTCAGTGGGTCGCGTTCCCATTCGGTGGTAGAACCTGCGAAGCACTCCCTTGCTAGGGTAGCATTAGCAACATCTTCAGGTTTGAGCCCCGTGAGCTCACCTACTCGCCAAGGTTACGCTAATATAGCCTCTCAAGGCTATCAACTTAGGTAGCAAAAAAAAACAATAATTAATAAATCAAGGTATCGCCGAGTGTTTGTATTGTAGTTTTTTCGTTATGAGAAACTAATAGAATCATAATCTTGGATTTGTCTGTTCTGGACCAACGCCTGGACAGACTGAATTAAAAAAAAACATTGTATTTACATTTTATTTATTGCTGAGTCCTATATTAGAAGCTTCTTCCATGGTGTCCGGGAGCTTGGTGCCGTATGTTTCTGGAGTGAGCAAGATCAGTGACCCGGAGAGGAATGCCAGCAAAGCGAACATCACGAACGGCAGATTATCAAATGTAGCTGCTCCCTGAAACATTATACAATGCTCTGGCTAGACATGCGGTATATATTTAGACAGTAAGGTTTTACTAAGATGCTACGAAGTTTGAATATTCGTAAGCACACATTAAAAAGTGATTACTGGTAAGCATTGTTCATTTTACAGCCGTAGAATTCAGAGTGCGTAGCAGCAGTAGAACTTACAATAGCAGGAGTTAGAGGTGCAGTGATAGATCCGATCCTGCCCACCATGGAGGAGAAGGCGAACAGATTATGTCTGTACTTGGTGGGGTACAGCTCGGCCGTGTACATGTAGATAGTCGTCACTACTGTGGATATGCTGATCTTCCCAACCAAGTAGACTGCGAGTGAAACCGCATAATAGTCTAAAATTAAATATAGAGTTATTGTAGTTGACAGAATAGTACCAGAAAATATACTGTGTTAATGTTTGCAAGGAAGGTAAAACAGTCATTAACTATATACATAAAGCTAACTACGAGTACTACTTATTGAGGTTGGTCGTATTACTACGAGTAATACGACTAACCTCAATTTAGAATTTCCTTGCATTATCTGTACTAGAGATTGATAAACGTTTAGATATATATATATATATATTGGAAATATACACCCAGATAACAAGCCAACAAGCCTGATCATCACACAAGTGAGCGACGCATGTCCGATGTGGTAATGGAACTGGAAACCTCGCGAATGCCTTCGAGTGTTTTCGCAGAGTCCTTGAATAGTTCGCTCATATTGCATCAAAGGCTGGTGATAATATCGAAGGACTCATCATGACCGGTAAGGTGGATGGGATCAGATCCGCACTACTCTTGATTATACATTTCTCAACGGCCTTCACACTGCCCTCTGGCCTCTACCAGATATTCTGGTCTCTACCAGAATAGATAGAGAAAAAAGGTGCGTGCGAAGATGATACAAAAGGGTAGTCAGGATCCTTAGCAGTGAGGAATATGACGCAAGGAGAGAGGGACATCTAACTAGATAGCTATTTTGCAAGAGTTAGAGGAGTGGAGCTAGTGCAGCTCACAGTACCGTATCTAATTGAGACAGGATAACATAATGATGTCGATAAATATAAACAGTCATGGATGAATTGTTGAACTAGCTACACCATTTTATTGAAAGTTATTGAAGTCTTGTTTTCATAACATAAGTAATTCATAACGATTTCCAAAACAGGAGCGAAATTGCAAGGTAATAGTTACTATATGTCTAACTCTTAATTTATCGTTCGAAATGTTCCAATTTAAAAATGACCTCATAATGTTTCCAAGTAAATTTGTAAAAATGAAAAACTCACCGTCAGGCATAAATATGTAAGCAACTTGACAAACTCCACATAGCCAAAATGCGCCAATCAGCACTGGCCGCCTTCCGACCTTGCCCATCAATAGCACCGCAATCCAGAATCCGGGAATCTCGGCTGCAGCTACAGCCATGTAGTTCAAGTACGGGTTCCCTGACATATTCACAGCATTTATGGATAATCCGTAGTAGATCAACGTGGTTGTGATCCACCAAACCGGGGAGACCAGACACCTGATCAATATTCTTCTATTGCGCAACACCAACATCAATAACCATGGCTCTTTTGCTTCCTCCATTTTGTCAATTTCTTTTCTCTTCCTATCTTCCTCGGCTGTTCTGCGCAGAGCTTCTAAAGACTTCTTTGATAGATGTTTCCCGTTGATTCTAGCTACTTCTTTAAGTACGTTTTCTGATTCTTCATAACGACCCTTGCTCATGTACCATCTTATTGATTCAGGAATAATCCAAAAGTATCCCACAGTGATCAGTTGAGGTATGTAGAGGGCTAATGTAAGTGGTCTCCAGTCCGGGATGGCCCAGGCAATAAGACCCATGATCACTTGACCGACAGCAAAGAATGTAGTCAGTATTGCTCCAACTATCGTGCGGTATTTTGGTCCAACTAATTCTAATACTAGAAAAATCGATTTAATTTACAATTTACATCTGAAGAAAAAAGAGTAGGTACTTAATACTTGACTGAGTGAATAAGTATTGTTTTGACCACGGTCCGAGTTAGTACTTAGTTATTATAGGGTAACAGTTCTTCGTTTCGTACGAAGCTGAGGCGGTCTTTACTGCAACACAAATCAATTTTTATCTCAAATTAACTAGGACTGGTGTTATGTGAAGAGGTACGGTTACTGTTCATAAGCGAGTAGCGTAACGGGCCGTTTCTTTGTCCGTATCAAGAGTGTTCTAGATAGAACAAAACTTACAATACATGCATAACACAAGATTCATTAAATACCTAAAATATAGCTGCAAGAAAACACTCCAGCCCCAAAGGCAGCCTCAACAAACTGCGAGATCGTGAACCCGATGTACGTATTGGCCCAGAATCTGGTCACACCGATCCAGCCGGTATTGAACGCATTGACGGCGAGAGCGATGCGTCGGCCAAAGCGATCGGAAATGTACCCGGTGATGGGCAAAGCTGCCAACGTTCCAAAAGTCCTTACAAATCCAATCAGAGTTCGGCGCCACTCGTCACATGCCAAATTGTACTGAAAATCGAAATTAAAAATTTATAAAAATCATGTTCATTAATTCCGTCCACTTCTACCTCTTGAACTCCAGATATAAATATCAAGTAACTTTACAGTTTATATTCTAGAAAATTATTCTTCTAGGATCTTTACACCTATAAGGTTTAAATGAAAAAAGGGTTTTTTTTTCAACCAAATAACCCCCTTTTCGGTCTTTCAGTATATATTACACTGACGAAGATAATCATCATCTTCCATTACATTCTTTAACTTGCAACTTCGCGGTGATGGTGTAGGCACTTACATCGTACACGACAGTTTGTGTATGCTCATATACATAGGCTTCACAATTGACTAAAACATTGACGTCGAACAATTCAGCGGGACACGTGGGGCCGCCGGGGACGATGGACGAGGAGTTAGCATAACGTTGACAGTTATCGAAAGTTGTGACGCTGGTACCGGGAACCGCATTAAGGATCCAATCTGGTGTAAACACAGCTGTTGATGGATTTTCACACTCCGAGATCAAACACCTGAGAACATTTGATTTATTATGTTTATTAAGTTCCGCTTTATATACATATAGCGGAAGTTCTATCCCCCAACATTTTAAAGTTTGACGAAGACCATGGTTATCCTTCACCATGGTCATACAAGGTATTAAAAGAAAAAACACACCCTGTTTATCACGGAACTAGCAGTCGTCGTTGTGTCCACAAGGTATATTTATATGGGAATCATTGTAGGTATAGGTGACATAATATAATCTAAAGACCCCACCCAAGGCCACGAGAGGAATATCGTTCGCGAACGCATCGATGGGCGCTCGAGAATGTATATAACTCAATTTCAAGCAGTTACGCCCTGTAAGTAAATTTCGCTACAGAGTTCCCAACCTAATACTTATGAAATCATCATGACCTTGGACCGTTGGATAAGCTGCCTGGTGTATTCGAATTGAACGATGAGCTGCACTGGCTAAATCCAGCGGGTAGACACCAATAGTTCTACTGAAATACGTATTTAGTTCAAGTTTACGAACCACGGTGAAGTAATAAACATCGTGTAATAAAAATGTGACCCGTAAAAATTGTAGTATACTCAATTGTAATAGGTTATTTCTATCACCTGGGACTGAGTTTACGTTGTAGATTATACCTAGAGAATTTAGTTATAAATTTAAATAGTATCAACTAATAATTCACATAATAACGTCCAAGTTTATTACCGATTATAATTCGGCATCCGCCTTTTATATTACATGTAATTAATGTCTGAAGTACTAGGTCAAGTTAATTTTGTAAATTTCTTCTAATCTGTCCAAGTCTTTAAGATTTATATGTAAGATCAATGTCAAATTCAATAATCTTATCTCACCTGCTGCTGATTCTGGCCGTGGTGAACACATACTCGGCGTGAAAAGCCGAAAATATGACAGCGACCAACGTCAAGGCCAGCGTCCGGAGCTGAAACTTCCCGAACTGTCCTATTTCTTCAACTAAAATCGTATCCAAATCCACCTTCGCGTCTCGACAGTCACTTTCCTTCCGTTCAAGAGTTTCCGGAGACATTGTCAGTCTCTTATTCTGTGTGAATATTACTGATGTCTCGAGACCTTTATCTGCTGCGCATTTTTTTATAACCTTTATAATCTGATATCGTTTTACAACGATATGGTTCGGTGATATTGCTTTGTGATCATTTTCAATCGTATTCATTTTTCTAGATATGTTCACTATCCATGGGAACAGACGGGGGAGTTAGGAGTAGAATTGGCCGTAAATCTTTATGGTCTGCAGGCAAATAATTACCAAGTGAAGCCGCAAGATTCGAATAAATTAGAAGATGAACTCAGGGTATGAATACGATCAAGACATGAAGGCATATCTGGTATGAAGCGCTTGTGACTGACGAAGCGATAGTAAAAATACGTACTTCTTAGATGATGTTGACCACAACTGCTGTCAGTAAGATCTAGAGCAAGCCAGATTTGCCAGGTATCCACGGCAAGATTTAAAACAAAGTGGCTTGTTGTAAAAAATGTACTCTTAGGAATATTTGGACCGCTAAGTAAATACACTCACTGAGTGGAAGATCACTCTAGTTTGACCGTCGGCCCTGAGTTCGTTCACACCTTTGAGCAATAAGAAATAAGAAGGCAACACCCCAGGCCTCTAGTGACTACGACAACTATCACTCTTCCAAAGGTCAGTAAAGTAAAATGCCTTTAATAAGTGAGGTGACACCGAATCAAGCTCAAACTAGTTCAAATTACACATGATCGTCTAGTCTGGTATACGATGTCCTAAAATTGACTCAAGATTTGAATTGAATAGAAATTACTGAATGGTTCGAAATTATAAAGAAACAAAATAGTAAACAGCCAGTACTGAAAATAATTTTTATTTACAAAATAAATCATCTTATAAGACTTAATACTAAGATCAGTTAGTATAAAACTATTGAACTGTACGAACGTTCTTAATCATAACATTATTATACATATGAGTAGACCCCTTTTCCTTTTTAACCCTCATTATATATTCACATCTTCTTTCTTCTGTCCGATTTCGGAAGCTTCTTCCATAGTGTCAGGTAATGTAGTACCGAGGGTCTCAGGGGTGAGGAAGATAAGGGCGCCAGACAGAAGAGCGAAACATGCAAATAGAACAAATGGCATGTCGTCAAACGTAGCCGCTCCCTGCAACAATCAAACCGGTTAATCGGGTCGGGGCTGTTATAATCAGTATTGTGTTCTTATATCACTCGTATAATAAATACTTCGATACAAATCAATAGCACAAAGATACAAATGAATAACTACTCGTAGGATATTAAAAACTAAGTGTTGATTCAGAATTACAGTGTCTTCCCTTGCAATAAAAAGGATTATTATAAAAAAGCTCATGAGTCCTACTATGAAATCAACGCTGTGGCTTTCACAGCGTTATCTCACTAGGATATATCCCGATTAACACATCATCTGTAAATAGCGTGAATATTTACGGTGCGTACTGATTTGTCAGTGCCTTACACACTCTCCGTCAGTTCCTATGTCACCGCTGACAATATGAAAAAGAAAACAACATTATAATGAAAATACTCACAAAGGCAGGGGTCAAAGGCGCAGTAATGGATCCTATCCTGCCCATCATCGAAGAAAAGGCGAACAGGCTGTGTCTGTATTTGGTAGGATATAGCTCGGCGGTGTACACGTAAACCGAGGTCATTACCATTGCTATACTGAACTTCCCGATCAGGTACAGCGCTAGAGAGGCTCCATATAAACCTTAGAAGAGAAACCAAATTAAGCACATTTAAAGGCGAATTATTAAAATTTGGACTTGGCTGAATAGTGAAATTATTAAAAAAGAGTGTTTGGGGGAATAAATTGATATTTTGATTTAAAAGTCACGTTAATTGCGTATCTCGGAATTAATACGAACCTTACCAGGAATCTGATAAGGCTAAATCAATTTACAGAAATAGAGAACTGGTTTGGTGAGCATAGATAATACATAGTGCAGAATACATCTAAAGATTTATGCATATGAAATATATCACGTTCATATACATTCTGAAAATTCAAAATCGTAGTAAAGTACTTTGGCAAACTTTTTTTGCGACGAGTAATAAATAGAGTCACCCAATTTAAAAATCCGGCAAAATGGCTACTTTTACATATTTATTTTAGAAATGCTTACCGTCTGGCATAAATATGTATCCAAGCTGACAGGTAGCGCATATCCAGAAAGCCCCAATCAATACCGGCTTTCTGCCTATCTTGGCCATCAGAAACACGGCAGACCAATAACCAGGAATATCAGCAGCCGCCACTGCAATGTAGTTTAGATGTCTATTTCCTGACATGTTCACAGCATTGATGGAAAGGCCGTAGTAAACAAAAGTATTTGTTATCCACCAGACTGGAGATACCACACATCTAATAAGAATCTTCTTATGTCTGAATACTTGCACTATCAGCCAGGGTTCGTGGACTCGCTCAGCCTGTTCTAGTGCCTGCTTTTTCTTTTCTTCCTCTGCAGTTTCCCTCAGGGCCACTAGGGACTTATCAGACAATTGTTTCTTATTAACTTTAGCTATCTTCTTCAACAACGCTTCAGACTCTTCGTATCTTCCTTTGCTCATGTACCAGCGGATAGATTCAGTCATGATCCATAAGTACGAGATGGTGAAGAGTTGCGGGAGGTATAGGGCGAGGGTGAACATTCTCCAGTTTGGGACAGCCCAGGCAATGAGGCCCATGGTTATTTGACCGATTGAGAAGAAGGTGTTCATTGTCGCACCAGCTGCTACCCGGTATTTCGGACCCACAATTTCCATCACTGAAATTATAAAAATAACATAATTAATTATACAATAGAATCACTATGAACACAAAGAGACAGACCTATTAAATTTGCTTAATGAAAGAATATGTAAAGAAATGGCTGAACATAAAGAACAGAAAACATCAATAATTATTCAGAGTGAAAAAAATTAAATCAGTTACAGTAATATGTTAAAACTGTGCCTGCCTACTTTTGCCGTGAAGTAGTAATGTGTTTCCGTTTGTAGAGTGGGGCAGCTGTCGTACTGTTACAACTGAGACCATAGAAGTCTTGTTTCAAGGTGAGTGGCGACACTTACGTTGTAATTGTTAATACATTTCGGTAACCACTTACCACCAGGCTCCCGAGAGCTTGTCCACCCATCTAAGCAATGAATAAATAATATGTAGTTTGGTCGTTACTGGACCGTCCACTGATATGGTATAGTCGGTGGCAGAGCATTTAAAATTAATACTATTTGTGTCATATTAGATATCGTGTTGAATATTTTTAGAGTCAGCCGCGTTGTTCTCTACAATGTCGATCTAGCTATCGAGGTACATTTTTTTTTCCTACCTATTCTAGTAACCTCGAGGGGTTATTCTAGATTCACCGGGTTAGTAGGTGAGCTCACGGGGCTCAAACCTGACGACGTGCTAACACGAACCCTAGCAAGAGTCGTGCTTCGCAGAATCTACCACCGGATCGGAAACGCGACCCACTGAGAAGATCCGGCGAGAAACTCAGTGGGTCGAGGTACACCAAAACGCCATATTCCAAGAGCTAAAATTAAATTCCGATATTTCAATCAATAAATGACACATTAATGTAACGAGCATTAACAAGTATGAGATAGCTATTGTATACGAGTATTTAATAAATAACACAGGTTCACGTCAAAGTTCCGGTGACTGCAGTTCTAGGGGTGGGTCAGCGTGAGCTCCGTGGACACTTATATTTTTTTATTTTTTTTATTGCATATATGAGTGG
>KZ231262.1:1319-19668 GCA_002197625.1 Bombyx huttoni
GTGCTTGTGTGAAGGAAGAATCAAAGTATGTTCGCCGAGGGTAAATATAAATAATTCACCGCCCGAATGGCGTGATAGTTCAAAGGATTGTAGTGCGATACGTCGATTACGGATTTCCTGGCGCATTCATAGCCTCACTTTCTTACCGCTTAGAAGTGCAGTAACCTCTAAAGTTTTTTTTGTTCTTCTTAATTATTTCTATCCTGTTTACTAATAAAAATGTTTATTTGTTACAGGGCCGAGCGCCATAGAGTCGCGCTCGCCAAGCGCCTTCACTCCTAACTCCTCCAGCATGCTACTGCTGCAAACACACGTAAGAAACATTATTTTCTTATTATTCATTTATTTTCATAAAATATTACTTCTTAGATATACAATTCTCGTGTCACAATGTTAGTTACCATACTCCCCTGAAACGGTTTGATAAACTTTTTTGAGATTTTATATGCATAGTCAGTGGGTCTGAGAATCGGCTACTATCTATTTTCATATCCTTATAATCAACAAAAAAGTAATATTTCCTAGAAATATGTATATGGCAAAACAACGTTTGTCGAGTTGACTTGTAAATACAACATTCTAACAAACAATAAGTAACGTGTAATATTATTGAAATTTACTAAGTATGGTACTGGTAAAGTACAGTGAAATCGATTTCTAAATTATGCACGATATCATTAGACCACCTGCACTTGTCACTAAGTTGAACCATATAATGATATTCCGTAAATTAGTCATGTATCAACTGCTATTGGTCGTATAACGACCGCCCCCGTCCTCAAACAACCTGCGCTTGCAAACGCCTCTATTATCGATTGTTATTCGTTTTTCATTGCAGAGCAACTACGGTTCGTCCTTCTCTGATCTGCTGTCACCACAATACCAAGAAGATTCCACGGAAATCTTAGAAGAAAACCTAGATCCATTCCCGGACGTAGAGTTTCACGCACCAATCGTACCGGAATTTAAATCGCAACGGGACACCTCGTTCAGTGAAACATCATCACCGATACCTGGCCCTGCATTACCCAGTTTCGAGGAGACATATTCGGTTCGGTATCCGAAACACGAAATGGCAGAATTCGGTATCAAAATGGATGAAGATTGCTACAATGTGAGCGCATATTCCCACCAGGGACATGCGTCTACTCAACTTATTTACCAATATCATCAATCAACGATTCCTTATGTTCCATCAACGTACTATACGCCACCTCAGCCTTGTAGTCCTACTTTTGATACCGTAACTCCAAATCAAGATTCTTATTCTTTGCCACCTTTTCCAAGCACTGTTGATTTACATATGTCAGCTGAACAAGCGGCTAGACAACGACGTTCGTCATTACCCGTGCAAAGATCTGAATCCAACAGCTCCAATGACAGTCCAAAATTGCACGGTACCAGAGTTCACTGTATGCAACCCTCCGCACCAAATTCGGCATCAAGTTCTCCTGGAGTAGCACCTGTTGAAAACACTGGACCACGTGCAGCACCATCTTCACCCAGCCAACTGTGTGCTGTTTGCGGAGATACAGCCGCTTGCCAGCATTATGGTGTCAGAACTTGTGAAGGGTGTAAAGGGTTTTTCAAGAGAACCGTTCAAAAAGGATCCAAGTATGTTTGCTTGGCTGAGAAATCTTGCCCCGTTGACAAAAGAAGACGGAATCGATGCCAATTTTGTCGATTTCAAAAATGCCTCGCCGTGGGTATGGTCAAAGAAGTGGTTAGAACTGATTCTCTAAAAGGCAGGCGCGGTAGGCTGCCCTCAAAGCCTAAATGTCCACAAGAATCTCCACCAAGCCCACCCATCTCTCTGATAACAGCCCTTGTTCGAGCTCACGTTGATACTTCACCGGACTTTGCCAATCTAGACTATTCTCAGTATCGTGAGCCGAGTCCTCTTGAGCCGCCGATGTCTGATCTTGAAGTAATTCAACAGTTTTACTCTCTTCTAACAACATCGATTGATATGATCAAACTTTTCGCTGAAAAAGTACCTGGATATGGTGATCTATGCCCCGAGGACCGAGAGCAACTATTTGCTTCTGCTCGTTTGGAATTGTTCGTGCTACGGTTGGCGTATCGCACTCGACCTGAGGATACTAAGCTCACATTCTGCAATGGTCTAGTCCTTGATAAGCGACAGTGCCAGCGATCGTTCGGTGACTGGCTTCACGCAGTTCTGGATTTTAGTAATACACTTCACTCTATGGACATCGACATTTCTACATTTGCCTGTCTTTGCGCACTGACTTTGATTACAGGTTAGTAGCTTCTACTATTAGGTATGCGTAATAAATAATTTTAGTAAACACTTAGGGGTAAATTAAATATTACAATGCGAAAAAAATAGCATTCAGTTATTAATAATCAGAATAAACTCGCTATATTTTGTTCTCGAGAAAAGGCCTGTTCTTTGTTTAAAATTTTAACTTACTTACTTTTTTTTATGTTATCTTCCGTGTAAATCCCATGGTGAATATTCGCGCTAACGACTACCATAGCTCGCTGATAGTGAAATGTGTACGGCTGACAACAACATTTTCACATGAGATATTTCAATTGTGCTTGAATTAACCAGTATTCTATCCTTCGAACCGGAGCCCTTTATAGGAAAAATAGAGGACCGGGGTGTAGAGAAAGCGTGATATACAAAGATATAAAAATATTACACATTTGAATACTTATCTAATGTTTTAAATTAATCATTGACGATATCATTATCAACTTTCTACCTGAAACAAGTTTAAATGTAGAAAAATAGAGGACCGGGGTGTAGAGAAAGCGTGATATACAAAGATATAAAAATATTACACATTTGAATACTTATCTAATGTTTCAAATTAATCATTGACGATATCATTATCAACTTTCTACCTGAAACAAGTTTAAATGTGGGATTGTAAACAAATTATTAAATTTTGGACATAACGTGACAATTTCAAAGACAATAAACCAAAACCGTATACTTTTTATTAACAGATAGACACGGCTTAAAAGAGCCGCATCGTGTGGAGCAGCTTCAAATGAAAATTATCGGATGCTTGCGAGCGCACATGCCGGGCGGAGGTGGATCGAGCAGCGGCGCGCCCCACTTTAGCCGCGTGCTGGGCGCTCTGCCAGAGTTGCGCTCTTTGTCCGTGCAAGGCCTCCAACGCATATTCTACTTGAAGCTGGAGGACTTGGTACCGGCACCACCTCTTATTGAAAACATGTTTCGTGCCAGCCTTCCTTTTTAGGCGTCCTGTAGTCCGCACCGAACTCTTGAGGACCACTCCCGCCTTGAATCCACTTCTCCTTTAACTATTAGAGCCGACTCCGTTATTTTTATAAGGATTTAGTATAAAAATATTTTTCTAGACTCTAAATGAACGTTTATAGTACGTGATCTCCACGGAATCGGTTCGTGTTAATTTTACGAGATTATTAATAAAATTAAACGTACTCACGTACAATGACAGTTTATGATATGAATAAGACCTATGTTAAGGTTAATTTATTGAAAAAAGTAGATAAAGGAATTGGTATTTTGGGTGTGATTTAGTTTGAACGTATAATATGTATTTAGTAGTCTGCATTTGAGTTACCGCTCGTGATCAATGGCATCTTGTCGTACAAATATTCCTATGTTATTTACTTATGTATTACTTAATTAAGGAAAATCTAGTCACAAGACTTAGAAATGTTAAATTTAAATGGTTCAGTAGATCTGAACTTTTAGACTAAATTGTAAGAAGTGTTATTTGATAAACCTTAGGCATTTAATGTCCTTTTTGTACGGATGTGAGCGAACGGCAACCGGACTTATATTCCAAAATCAACATATTAATTTGAATAGAATTGAGTTTGGTTGCTCGTCAAAGTGTGATCTGTGACGTCATTATCACGTGATTGTCAAGAGTGTTGGAAGTTACCTTTTAGTTTTTTAAATTATTTAATAATTCTAGACGCTAGAATCACTTATAATTTGTTATGTAATTTAATTAAGGCGTGAGTAAAAGTTCAGCATTTTCTATATCACAATTTAAGGTTCATAAATCTGACACAGTGTCTTAGAGAGTACCTTTAAAGATAGAAATAAAATAAGGAATGAAACATTGACGTTGTTCGCATTAACTTATTCAGAGCTTTTTAGTGAATTTTAAATCTACAATATATAAGTATGTAGATACAAATAAGCAGCATTCGTTGTGTCTGCGTTAAATTGAAACATATCACTTGACAATGTATTGACAATGGATTATATAAGTATTTACAAATATAAAACGCTAATAATACATGAGTACATATTTTTTTTCTAAACTTTATAATTTATGGCGACTTGAAAAAGCTTAATGAATACCGCGGTCTACGTGGACGGCCCAGTGGATATTGTAGGAATGGGTAACCCTGCAAAATAGTTTATATACCTAATGATAATCATGTACCTGGACCAATTTAGAAAAAAAGATGAAAGCATGTGTGTAATGTATATTGAACTTATTTCCAAAAGTTCGAATGAGAAAAGAATTATACATTGACAATTTAAAATTACCAACTAAAATAATTCGAAATATTTCTGGAATACTTACTTAAATCGTTGCACTGCAGTACAAAATAATTGCCCTTATTGCTACAGCTCCAATAATATTACTAACTATAGATATTAGTTACATAATTAACATACAAGACGAATTTGTATGCGTGTGTGAATGAGACTATACGTTTCTATATTTATTAGATTTAAATATAAGATCTATCGTTTATACTTGAGATATTTATATTTACTATTTACATACATATTTCGCGTAGATAGGTAAAATAAATTTTCATTAATAATGTCTGAAATGCACAGCGTGCGCATAAAGTTAAGGCAACTTTAGAACATAGCCAGCAATTGACCTTTACATTTGTAATCCTTTCCAACTAGTAACTTTTGAGTAACATAGTTCAAAATTTCGCTGTAATTAATATATACAAATCAATATATAAAAAAAATTATACCATCTTGACTTACTTGGCTAACTGCCGGTTGACGTCCAATTTATTCTATGAGACTGTTCTTCGTATTGATTATTGATATTGTTGTTATAATGCATTGATGTTAAAATTAACGAAGTGATAGAAAATAATTCAAATCAATTAGGTGTAAAACACGAGTGAATATTCATAATTTTGTACGATTCATACGTAACGTATTAAGATGTGTACTGTATCAGAATGCTGAACTTTTACTCCTAAGCCATTTACTAATTAAATAATAATTAATTTGTAGATTAATATGTTCATACGTTATTTCTACAATGTTCGTTAAACTTTACAGTGCCCTATTGTAATAATAATTCTTGTACACCATTTAACAGGGCTAAGTGCCTACTTCAGTTATTGGTTGTGCTATTTCTAATGCCTCGTACACTTACTATATGTATATTTATATTTTTAATGTACTTGTTAGAAAATATTATGGTCTTGAAACGTAGAAATTCTACTGCGATCATTGTCGTTGAACTATTTGAGATTTATACTTTTTTACAAATTCGAAATTTAATTATAGCGTATGTACTTTAATGTCCACTCTTGTGCACTTTTTTTCGATCGTTTCCTAATGTAAATACAAATACCGTACGGACACGAGCATAGTAGTTGCGCCGTTTCTTTTGTTCTTACTTTCCCCGCGTTTTTATCTGTCAATTACTATACCGAATGACATACAATACGTTTAAGTAACCACAGCCTATCTGAGGTCAACTTACTTTAAGATTGGTAAACCTTGAATATCGGAGACATAGAAAATAAACTGCGCGAATTATTAGAAATGTCAAATTAGGAAGTACGTTGCGTTAGTTTTTACTCAATGCCGAGATCCCACGCCTGTCCGTTTGATAGTCGTAAACTGTAGTTGAACTTCTTAAATAATAAACTACAGACATAATTCAGTAAAACGGATCAACGAGAATATGTACTAAATAATATGTTCATATGTATGTGTACTTAGGCATTCATTTATTCTGTCTACAAGTTCTTTATTACAATTATCAAGTATAGTTAATACAATGGCATTTTTTGACATTTCAATATAATTTTACTCTATTCTTAGTTGTGCTTTTGTTAAAATTATACATTTTCTTTGTAAATATTTCTTGAGAATAATATCATTGATGCGTATGCATCCATTAAATTTGTGTGTTTATTTTTCGTCCCTTAAAGTTAATAAAAAACGTATCTTTCTAGAATACCTATTTGAGTATCTATAGGTTTTGACATTATTGCCATACCAAAACCACCCACAAATAATTACTTTTTAAATTTTACTTTTACGTTAATTTCTTTTTAACCACCACCCTGCCTATTTCTGCCGTGAAGCAGTAATGCGTTTCGGTTTGAAGGGTGGGGTAGCCGTTACAACTGTAACTATACTTGAGACCTTACAACTTATATCTTAAGGTGGGTGGCGCATTTACGTTGTAGATGTCTATCGGCTCCAGTAACCACTTATCATCAGGTGGGCTGGGAGCTCGTCCACCCATCCATGCAATAAAAAAGAAATTGATGCATACCAATACATCTAATAAACTTTTAAAACTGAATTTCCTCACAATACATATAAAACCTACTAAACCTTCAACAACCACAACCTTAATATTTGAAAAACTTCATACAATTTGTAAGGGAAATAAAATCATATATTTTGTTGTGTAACACTTATTCCATGACTTAGAGAGTATTTAATGTATATAATATATTGTTTACGCCTAAAATCGATTATTTTATAAAGAAGCAAAAACGAAAGAGTGGATATAATGTATTAAATCAATACATCCTCGAAATTACGCCTTTTTGGCATTTTAGAAGGAAGAAAGAAGTTTTGTGGATGTCGTTTGTGAGTACATAATAAGTGTCTGTAGGAATTATAGGTGGTATACCATAATATCTAAGACATTTAGTACCTGTCTATGCGACTCAAACGCTGTCTTGACTACGTTACTCTAAATCAAAACACCGGTAGCGCTTTAAAGCCAAAAGACATGTCTTCAGCTTAAAACGTCGTAGTAATGCATACGTTGGAAATTAGAAAGGATATTATTCTTGTTGTTTTTCAAGTATGGCAATAGGTTTGCTGGATTGATATTGTTGTTACAATCAAGTTTTTAAACATCTTTAATTATGATTCCATCTGGCCTCGTGACGAAACCTTTCTTCTATTATAATTTGAAAAAGAATACAAAGGAAACTATCCCATGATCTGTAAGTATAGCAAATTGTCCCTTCGCAATAAGGTGACACTCTACAAAACTTGCATACGCCCCGTCATGACCTATGCAAGTGTAGTATTAAAGTGTAGACCTGAAACGCCTCCAAGTCATCCAAACCCGCTTTTGCAGGATAGCCGTCGGAGCACCCAGGTACATTCGGAATGTGGACCTCCACGAAGACCTCGAATTAGACTCCGTTACGAAATTTCTACAGACTACATGGACGAATCAATTTGAGAAGGCGGCACGAGATGAGAATCCTCTTGTTAAATAGTCGACGTCGCCCTAAGCACGTCATCACGGATCCTCCTGATCCAGTAACGATGCTTTTAGGTAACTCAAGCACCGGTCACCGTCCTTAATTAACTCTTAGACATAGTCCACTGAGTTTCACGCCGGATCTTTTCAGTGGGTCGCGCTTCAATCCGGTGGTAGATTCTGCGAAGCACTCCCTTGCTGGGGAAGTGTTAGCAACGCCCTCAGGTTTAAGCCCTGATATATTTGATATGATTACGCTGATATAGCCTCTCAAGGCTATCAACTTAGGTAGGGAGAAAAAAAAATAAAGGAAAATGAGATGAAACTGAGACTGTAATCAATTTGGATAAAATTTAATGAGATAGGATAAAATCGCATTACAATGCTAGTTATTTTATGAGATGAAATCTCATAAACTATTTGGAAGAACCCAAGAATCCACGTTCAACGGCTTTTGTTTCGTTTTCTCACATTTGTGCACTTTGACACATACAAAACAGTTAATAAACCACCTTTATTACACGTTTAAATCTAAAGAAACTCTAAAATAACAAAACAAAATAATTCGTACAACATTGTTCCTCTTGTTGACGTCAATGAGTCTGTAGAGACTTTAATGTTTTTAAATTGGCTGTATGGGCCTTGTACTCTATCGATCCAAAAAGAATTTTCAGAAAAACGTTTCTATGTCTAAAGTGTGTTTCACTGATTTGTATTTTTATTAACAAATAAACACAAAACCTAAAAATTCAAGTAAAATGTATGTATATAGCTGAAAACTGAAATAGTCAAGTATAAATATTGATTTCTCGTCATTCCATTAGATTTTAATCATGTCTGATAACAACATAAACTTAGACAAAAATCTTGAAGATTTCGAAATCCAAGAAGTTCTACGTAATGGTACAGATTTGCGGGAATATGCTCTTCAAATCGACAAAGGAATCATCGAAGCTGAAAAAGCATCTGTTGCCGATTATTTGAGAGAAAGTGAGAATATTGGCTCCCTTCATAATCAAATCGAAGAATGTGACAATATTTTAGAAAAAATGGAAAGTATGCTACTGGTGTTTCAGGTAATTTTGACTTATAAAACAGATTTACGACAGACGTTTATTTCGCATTTCCAGCTCCTGTCACACAATAGTAATTGAATAATACATGTCCCTGAAAAATAAAGTAAATACTAAAAATGTAGGAAATACATTTATATATAGTAATAATAAAATGAATATTAAATTTACATATAAGGCTTTAGAATACTTAGTACTCCTAGAGAACATAACCTCAAAAACATGTCCCTGAAAAATAAAGTAAATACTAAAAATGTAGGAAATACATTTATATATAGTAATAATAAAATGAATATGAAATTTACATATAAGGCTTTAGAATACTTAGTACTCCTAGAGAACATAACCTCAAACAACGTTAATTTTTAAGTTTTTAGTCCTTATATAGGCAGTTTGGAAGTTTGACCTTGATTCTCCTCTCAATATACCTTTAACAATTAACTGAGAACTCTCAATTATAAATTGGTTCATTTAATTTGCTTTGAGTTAATCTGGCTTTGAGTTAATCTTATGTAAAGATTTTACTGCTATAGAATTCCTCAGAATGTAAGCATAGAATATAAACAGATCCTTCTTGGCAATAAATAGCAAAAACTCATTTTGTGGGGGAAATTTAACAATGTTGAAAATAGCTGTTAGAAAACTACCCATTGTATTCTCTAATGATAAGTTTTCTTTTAATAGAATGATTTGGGAAGCATTAGCAATGAAATTATAAGTTTACAAAAGCGTTCAGTGAACATGTCAGTGCAGCTATCTAATAGACAAGTACTTAAGGGACCTTTATCTGCATTCATAGAAGACATGGCAGTGTCTGAAACTGTTATATTGTAAGTAATTGCCTGGATTTGTTTATACTCTTATATTGATTTTAATTATACTATAAATCATGTCAAACTATTATATTACAGTGGTATCAACAATGTTCCAGTTACCGACAAAGAATTTATGGTACAGTTGGCAATTTTAAATCAAAAATTAAACTTCGTAAAGGAACAAGATTTCAAAGAAACTAAAGCTTGTCATGATGTTAAAGATGTTTTGGAAAAATTAAAAATAAAAGCAGTATCAAAAATAAGAACATACATTTTAGAACAAATATATAAATTCAGAAAACCAATGGCAAATTATCAAATACCACAGAATGCCATGCTGAAATACAAATTTTTCTTTGAATTTGTATTGACAAATGAAAGAAATGTGGCTCAAGAAATTTGCAATGAATATATTGATACACTGAGCAAAGTTTATTATTCGTATTTCAAGTCATACGCATCAAGACTTGACAAACTGAAATATGAGGAAGCACCCAACAAAGATGACTTAATGGGAATCGAGGATGGATCTAAAGGAGGATTCTTCCAAAAATCTAATTTAAAAAATAAAAGTACAATATTCACCATAGGGAATAGAGGTGATGTTCTGGCTCAACAATTAGAAGCACCCATTATTGTACCACATGTTCAGCAAAAAACAAAGGTACAAACAAACAATATCACAAATTTCATTTAGGTTCTCCTCATTCATGGAATCAATTAAGTGATTAAATTATTGTTCATCCATAAATAATATATCAAATTAGCTACTTTAAAATAATTAATGTTTTATGAGTCTTATTGTTTTAATTACACTATATTTGTGCCGGATAGCCATCATACACACAAGATATTTAACAGATGCCTGAATCTCCTTTACATTTTCAAGATAAGCTTGCATATATATAATGAACAACATTTGGACTGTTGGTCTACAGAGCCATATCACTCCTTTGGTGGAAGAGCTTCCTTTCGTCATAAAGATCCACATATTCATGTTTCGATTTACTACTTGATTGTAAATAAATTATTTTCAGTACTCTTATGAAGCTTTATTTAGAAGTCTTCAATATGCCTTAGTAGACAATGGTTGCAGAGAATATCTGTTTACCACTGAATTCTTCCATGTCAAAGGAAATCATGCACAAGAGCTGTTTGACAGAATCCTCGGTAAAACATTGTCCGTTCTTGTGGTGAGTAAACCATAAAAATGATTTATCCTAATATTTTGTTCTGGGAAATGAATTGAATTGTTAATTTTTTGCAGAAAAACGTGGAAAACTATGTAGTTGAATGTTATGATTGCTTGGCCCTATTTCTTTGCATTCAGTTGATAAACAGATATAGGTTAATGTGCCATAAAAGAGCAGTTGCAGCTCTGGACAGGTGAGAATGAATATAAATTAATTTTTCCACCCTAACCTTCAACCTTAAAAAAACATTATTTCTGACTGAGGGAATAAAATACACCCACCTTAATCATCAAAACCCAACAGATTGAGCTATCAGATCAACATAGAAATGTAGAAAAGCCCTTCAATTTTGGTAATACTGCACTCTGTAATAAAAAAAAATATCAATTATGAATAATCAGACAATTGAAGTTTTGAAAAAGATCTGAACTATTCAAAAGGACTTGCTTCTAAAGCTGTCATTAGTCAAATAAATTAATTATTAAGTAAAGCAACAATAAGTAATTAAATAAAAACTGACATATCTAAACACTAAGCTGATAAATAATTTAAACTACGTATTTTTTTTTTGCAGTTACTGGGAATCATTAAATAACACATTGTGGCCTCGCCTGCAATATGTATTAAAACTCAACATTCAAAGCGTACGGGACTGCGACCCTTCCAAACTATCAAACAAGGAGATGGGACCGCATTATGTAATATTTATAATTAAAATTTCATTTATTATTTCAGTAAATTAATTTGCTTTAATATCTAGATGATTGCATATATTGGAATTTATGTATATTTTTATAAATACACCTAACATTATTTTCTTTGCATTGGTTGGCTGGTAAAGGGTAATAAATAAATAACAAACTTCATATTTTATAATTAATATAATCATGCCTTTGAATATAAAGAAATTTCAAAAACTGTCAGTATTTGAAACTGTTTAACAATCTCACGGTGCCACAATGACAGCAGTAGCTGGAATTCAAAACTACATTTTCGTCCACATTAAGAGATAAGTTCATATATTATGAGTATGAGTAGTACATTAGTATTATTCATTACTGAATCCTAAGAACCTAGGTCGTTCATAATATTATTAACTGAAAAAGTACGATTTACTTGAAGTATATTTAATTTTACAGATAACACGAAGATACGCCGAGTTTTCGGCAGCTATGCTGAGCCTCAGTGAGCAATTTCCTTCCGAAGAACTCAGTAAGCTTCTGACTGTACTTCAGGATGAAGTCCATTGTTTTTTACTTAAAATGGCTGCAGAGTTCCCGCAAAGAATACAACAGCTTATATTTTTAATTAATAATTATGACATGGTCCTTAGCATATTAATGGAAAGGACTAGAGATAACACAAAAGAAGCAGAAAGTTTCAGGGAACATTTACAGGGAAGAAGTTCAGAATATGTAGAAGAGATTCTCAGTCCACATTTTGGTGGAATGATACAGTTTGTTAAGGAATGTGAGCAATTGCTAGATAGTGATAGAAAAGCAGAACTAGCTGGATTAGAAAGAAAATCTCTATCCCTTGTAGCATCATTCAGCTCAGGATGGAAACAAAGTCTAGAAGAAATACATAGAGAAGTGCTAGTATCATTTCCAAATTTAGTCACCGGGTCAGGTCTCTTGCAAATGGCGTTAACAAATTTCGTACAATATTACCATAAATTTGTAAAACTTTTAACACCCAATGCCCGTACTCAGCTAGTTAATATACATGTGATAATGGTAGAAATAAAAAAATATAAAACAAATTTTTAGAATCTTAGATTTGATTCTGATTTGTTTGTTGACACATATTTGGATTTTATTCTTTCGGTTTATTTCCCAAAAAGCTCCCTTAAAATCAGTTGAGTATTTCAGTACAACTGATTTTAATGAAAAAGTATTACAATTTGAGTACTTCATATCATGATTATTCAGACATCTAATGTATGATTTATTTATGAACTGGATTTTCTGCTATAATAATGTTTAATGTATAATATAATAATATTAGACAATATGTAGAAAAACCATAATTATTCCTTCAATGATTTCAACATATTTGTATTGTTTTAAATAGATATATTATTTAATAATTAGTAGCGAGTAAAAGTTAATTAAATACGCAAGATATTTATGAAATGTTTTATTTACATCATCTTAAACCTACTCAGAAATTAAACAGAAAACTACAATCACAGTATTCAATCATAAACTGATAGGCCTCCATAAAATACTTATGTGGATAAACAATAACTAAAATGTTGATTTTGAAAGCATTACCAAAAGTATATGTTATTGTAACTTATTTAAAAATGCGAACTTGAGGCCCTAGCTTAAATAGATTTACTTAAATAAAATTAAACTTACGGTTCTGTACAGCATAACTTAGTAATAAGATCACATTCCACTATAAAACTGTGAAAGATTAACAACATTAAAACTGTCTCATTGATACAAGAGATACATTTACAGTCAAATGTAATAAAATAACCAATTAAACTACTACTCACAAATTATTATCCAAAACAGTATATTTTTTCTACTATCTAATTTTGGCTAGTGTAGTTTTCCATGTTCTTAAAGGTTTCGATTTGACAAAGTCACGCAGAGCATCTTCTAATTCGGATGAAATAGTTTTTGGTCTCCAATCAATTAGAACTTTGATAACACGACACTGATTGTGTCTGTCCATATACAATAAACTTTTAATAATTGCTTCTTTTAATTGATGTGATGCTGTTGAGAGATATGATAAAAAAATTATGTGTATATGTTTGAAAAATCATCCATAAGCAAGAGTCACCACTCAGCATTACTTGGATCGTGGGCTTTTCTACCTTATAATGCAGTTAAAGTTATAAAAATATAAATGGTTATAAACTAAAAGTTGGTGTACACAAATATAAGTTTTGTTTCATTTTGCATTCATTAAGTAAAACAAAGTTGATGGTAATTACCCTTGCGTGTAAACCATATTCTGGAGAAATACGCTAATTTATAAAGTCGACAGATCACATCACAATGTGCATGCTGCCACCCACTTCTGACCTCAAGACTATGTCTCAATTGAATAGCATAGGCCAAATAATACATTTGCAGGTTTGATTTCTATTAAAAGTTCTCTTTACTATAAACATGACTTTAATAATTTACAAGAAATAATTCTAGAAAGTGAAGTGATGTGAAATGAAGAAATAATTGTACATTATACTCTTTACTACTTAAAAGTTTACTTACGATTTTGTTGGAACATATCAATAAGTTGATTCATAACTACTTCACAGTGCACCTTCATATCTGCAGGATATGGTTTCATTAAAGGCCCCAACATTGACAGGCAAAATTCTTTCACTCTATTTGGTACATTTTCTCTTTCTATGATGGGCAGCAATAATTTGTTTATTATGTTTTTTTGACACCACCTGGTTCCGTGTCTTTTAGCGAAAATTATAATTGCCATTCGTAGCATTTTCTTTTCAATACTTAGAGCTGTAAAATATGAATGATTAAATTCACTTTCATTATATACAAGGCTTACAAATACATAAACTTTAAAGATTGCTTATTAGTTTTTAGTTATTTGATTCAAAGATTAATCTACTCCCTAAGAATTGCACTTACTTCTTATTTCCATTATTGAACTCTTCAACATTTCCATTATTTTTGGCTCATTCCATTCTGTTACTTGATAAAAATATTTTCTATGTAAAATATTCCTAATTTCTTGAACTCTATTAAATTTGTCTTCACATTTATAGAAGTGCAGCAAGTACACCAAACAAGTGACCAATGGACTTTTTGCTAAAAAATAATTTTAATTTAGTTTTATATAATTTATGAAGGCAGAAAAATAAATTACCTAAATGCATGGTGAAAGGAACAAGAACTCCCTTTTAGTAAGAGGAAAAAATCGCTTCTTACCTATTCCCATATGAGCTAATGGTAAAATGAGCATCCAAACTTCAAGACACTGCTTAATTAATGGCACAGCCTTAAATTGCATACAATACATAGCATCCATTATGAAAACCCTCAGTCTGCTTTTGAATTTAAAGTATCGACAAAGTACTGCATAGAAATGTGCCATACTTTCTATAGTCACAAAGTCTGGGGTGCGATTTAAGGCAAATAACGTGAATTCTATATTTTTCAGAAGGTCTTCTACTATGTCTGTTGATGAATAGTTCATATGCAGTTGTGAGATAATGTAAAGTAGCACTTGTTCCGATTTGGTCATCGGTGGTGCCGGTGGAGAATTTATTGTTTTGAATAGCTCAGTTTTACGATCAGGATTCTTTAAATATTTAATTAATGCTGATATCAAATGTTTTGTGCCAATTTTCCTCAAATCGGCAACTAATCTATCCATTGATTTCTTTGATTCATTTGCAGGAAGCTCTGATATTTTTGCTATTCCCTCTTCAATCTTTTTAACAATCGGATCAGAAACAGATTCTGAAAAAAAAGTCCATTTATATTTTACACATATTGAAAATATATAAAAAAAACTATTATGAATTAACTTATTTTGAAGTAAACTGACCTGGTATTTTTTTAGCACAATATCTAACAGATTTTACTCCATATTTTTGTATCATTTTACACAGTATGCTTTCTTTAGGACTTGGTTCATTGTACTCTTCTACCTCCTTTGCCTTGTCTTCTGTTTCTAAATTACAACTTGATACTGTCTTGTTTGGACTTTTGTGAGATTGAGGACTCTTAACAATGGCTTCTTTAACTATTTCTTTTTCTATTAACTTTACACTTTGTACTTGCTTAATACTTTCAGAGGCATTTGAATTATCAGATTGTTTTGGGGATAATTTTGAGTTACTAGCTGAACTACGTAACACACGCTTGCACGGTACAGGTTCAGTACTTGATTTCTCGTCAGAACTTTGTCTTGTCCGCTTTCTACATAAATTAGACAAAACACAATTTTCTTCATCTTCACTGTTATAATCTTGAGATTTACTGTTATTCTTTTCATGTTGTGCTGATTTAGTTTTTGGAGAAACTTCTTCTGTTGTACCAAAGCTTTTACTCCGACTTCTTGTTATGATTAGTTGTGGTTTGCTGTATTGTGGTAGATTACTGTCAAGGTCGATACCAGTGCTACATTGATTATCAACTTTACTGTGTTTTTGGTTTTCTTGAAGTCTATTTGTTTCATTCGGTGGTATAGTTTTTCGAATATCTTTATTATTACTACTATTTTCAAGTTTTTTAACTGGTTCTGTGGTGCAATTTTTTGCTTTCAGTTCAGTCATTGCTTTAAGTGCTTTTTCATAAACATCTTTACTATTCAATGTAGCTGAAGAATCTAGATCGGTCACTATTCTTTTTATTCTTGGTATTAGTACTTTACACGGTTTCAGTTGTAATTTTTTAGGTAGTGGCTCATTAATTTTTATTTTATATTTTGGCAACAATTTTTGTTTAAGCTTATCTAGTTTTGTCATTTTTTTTGTTTTAACTATTTTATGATCCTTCATTATCAGAGAAGATTCTCCAAGATAATCACAGATAGGTTCCGTTACATTGACCCCAACATTATTATCTATGACATTCTGTACACTACTGAGGTTTTTATTAGATATAGAACATGTTGATTCTCCAGAATGCGCTATATTTACTAATGGAGTCTGATCATACACACTTGTTGATTCTACATTAGAATCATTTATATTTTTATTTTCAGTTACACAAACATCAGATGTTTTAAGAATCGCTCGTGGGCTTACCTGACGTACTTGAACAGTTTCTGGAATCTTTTTCTGTGTTACATTTTGAACACATTCTCGTATAGAATTCACATTTTTGTCTAAATGGAATTCATTTGTTTTATTACATGATTTTTTTATTTGATTATCTTTACGATTTATTGCAGTTTTCGGTGGCGTTTTAAGAGTTGTTAAATCACTTTCTTCAACATTTATTTTATTTAAATCTTCCAGCCCTGTAGAATTCTCAGGTATCTTAGGAAGATGTTGATTTGTGAGTAATAACTTGATACTCATTACTTCTTTTGCAAGTTCTGTAATGCTGGCTTGTAATTGTTTATTTTCCTCTCTCACTAGAGCTGCATCTTGACAAACGCCCACTGACGGGTGCTTGTGGGAAGCTATAGAAACATGATTAGTCACAGATTGTGATTTTGTTGGTGTTAGCGGGATAGGAGTTATGAGATTGTGGTTCATTCTCATAGAACTTAAGATCATATCGATTTCATTGTCATTGCAATTATTATCTTGAATGTTATTGCTATTGTGTAGCTCCATACATTCTCTTTCTTTGTTTGTCTGTCTTAATACATCATCAGTTCTATTACTTAAAATTTCTATAGACTTATTACTTACATTTATCAACTCAATACATTCTGGACTAGTAGGTGTATTTTTGTAATTACTGCACTTTGTTAGTGAACTCAATGTTTTATCTGAATGCTCTAATACCAAATTTGTTTCAGTATTCAAACATTTTATAGGGCTTGTATTAACATTTGCCGTTTGCGTTCTGTTCGGACTAGTTGAAACATTTCTGTGTTTAGTTAACAATATAGGACTTAATGCTTTATCTGCTTGTATTAACTCTACATTTGTTTTGGTACTTAAATGTCTTATAGGGCTAGTCATAACATTCATTGTTTTCACTCGGTTCGGACTAGTTGATTTATGCCTATGGTTATTAAACATTATGGGACTTAATGCCTTATCTTCATATTGAATTTGTAAGTCGGTATTTCGACTAGGATATTTTACGGGGCTTGTAGCAGCATCCGTGGTTACAATATAGTCTTGGCTAGTGTTTTTATAATCACCGAACATCAAAGGACTTAAGGAATTATCTTCTGTACTTGCATGCTGAAGTCTTTGAGGACTATCAAATATTGATGGATTTTTTCTCTTACTGTCACTATTAACTATTTGCGGGTATTGCTCAAATTCAACAGGACTAGTCGATGCTTCCACATATTCTGTAAATTGAATAGGACTTGAAGCTGTATTTTGCATTCTCTTCACTTGTTTGTTTGTATTAAATCCGTCACTTAAGGGACTGTCATTCATATAATAATCAGGGCTATGGAAGCACTTGTCGCTATCTGAGAATGCAAGAGATGATCCACGACCTGCATCAACACTGATAGCATCATTAGATTCAGTGGTATCATTCTTCGCCAAAAGAACATCACGTTGAACACATGGTTTTTTTGCCACGGAAATACTTTCTGATTTAAGTGTCTGAAAAACAGAATTGACATGGTTAAACATCAATTTTGGAAAAAAAAACCATTTATAGGATACGATTCGTTTTTGTTAACTGCAAATAGCACAGATGTATACACTCACATATGATTAATACTCACATTTACTTCATCAGTCCGATAGCCAGTATCCTCTGCAACATCCACCGGAGACAAAGGAGCTTCATCATATGAATCATCAATAACACTATCATCATCATCAGAGTCACGTTCACTAGTGAATTTATATTTCTCATATGTTTTTAATATATATTTACGTTTTCTATTCAGTTTTTCTACAATGCAAAATTATTATGAACACATTTTAGGACTTTGTGAGTTGTGTTTTTTGTGAGTAAAAGTTTTGCATTGTAAGTGCTTTCCCAAGTACCTAACCAAATTTCAATTATGTCGATTCTTAATTGTTATTACAATAGTAAGATTTCAATCAATCAAGGATGGGTGAAACATTTGAAGATTATGATCAATGATGACCTTGTGTTTGTGAGTTGTGTTTTTTGTGAGTAAAAGTTTTG
>KZ231365.1:961-15402 GCA_002197625.1 Bombyx huttoni
TGAAATGTAAAATGTGGAATGACTTAGATTAATCTGAAATAATAAATTATTACATAATATTTAAAAAATTTAAAATCTAAATAAGAGATTCACATTCTAAAATAATTAAAAAACCTTGATTCGTTACATCTTAGTTCCAAAAACAAGTGATTAAATTACTGAAATGAGTTATCAATAGCAGCTTCGAGCTATTGACTACGACTCCGAGAGTAGTCCATGTATATTCATCACCGGCCAACTACTCGAACAGCCCGTGTATGTCCACTCTTACTCTTATCAAAAAAATATTTATTTTAACTACACTCCCGAAATCGTGGTATTTGATCTATTTAACTATTGAACCACATTATCAGGTCAAAATATGACCCCAGCTTTGTTAGAGGCCTACGCTATGTATTTCCTGCACTCAATTATACAGTTGTATAATATGTTATTTGTATTAGTATTTCTGGATATTAAAAAGGGTTATGGAAGAGCTCAGAACATTTAATTTTCCTCTTGAATTTTTTTTAAAAACAAGTATAGAATCAGGTTAAGCACACTGACTACGTTTTAATAAGAAAAGCTAAAACAAAAATTGATCCTTTCTATTTTATTTTCTATCGATTGCATTTCGTTCAGTAGTATCTTTCCAGTGTTTTAAGTGTTACCGCCAAAAAGTCGTACTTCGTTCAACTCGTCGACATTCATAGAATAAATACCTTGTATGTATACCTTGTGGTATCTTGACGGGGGACTTTTTGGCGGGAAGGCGAGGAGTGAAGTTGTGTGATTTGTTTTATTTTGTCTTTCTTCAGGTTTAAATACACTGGATTATTAACTGCTTAGTATCTGTGAAAGGGCACAAATATGGGAAAAGGAAATAAGACCATACACAAGACTCCAACAACAACAAGACTCCAACCATAGTTTGGTTCATAGTGCCAAGGAGAAGGCTAACCTTCTGGTCAAACACTTTGCCTTTTACTCGAATTTGGATGACGAGGTAACCACGCTGCCCAATATTTCCCGGTGTGACAGCTTCTTGCTTGAGATTCTCTTGTTACTATAATTTTTCATATTAAAAACATCATAACAAAAACAATAGGCTGTATGGAATGGTACCTTTGCCTTGGCAAGTGAAAAATACTACTACTACTAGGTACTGCTAAACGTTTGACTTAACTTGACATCATGTAACAGTTTGATTTGTCAACTCAAATTTTTGTCTCTTGTCGAGTTGATCAAGTGAGAGAGAGGGTGTTATTGTGGTGTAGTGTCAGTAATGTGATAAGTAAATATCATTTTCAGTTTTAGAGATCTCCATCTCTATACTGCATTTTGCATAAGATATTAGAAAAAAAAACATGAAGATTTGGACATCAGAACACACATTCAAGTAAGTTAATAGTGGTTATTGGAAAACTTGATGACGCAACTAGAGATTTTGTACGATATGGCTAATTACTAATAACTATTATTTTTCGTCGTTTCCTTCCAGCCATCCATGGGAGACAGTTGCTCAGGCAGCATGGCGAAAATATCCAAATCCTATGAATCCAGCTGTTATAGGAACAGATGTTGTGGAACGAAAAGTTGTGGATGGTGTACTTCATACTCATAGATTAGTCAGTTCCAAATGGTTTTTTCCACGGTGGGCCCAAGCGGTATGTTACAGTTATTGATTTTTTTTTTCATTATTTTAATATTGTATTTTCAGTGTAGCCACTGAAACTACTTAGTATTTAACTACAAAATGATCAAAGCAGGTATATTTATACAAACAAAAAAGCCCATTTTCCGCAAATTGACATCTTTCAACTTGCTATCTTGAATGTGGAAAATTATGAACTTGCAGACATAATGACCTTGGAAAATGGCAAGTCTACATATTTTATCTTGTTTATCTTTATTTTATCAGAATAACTTCAAAGATTATGAACAAAATTTACAAAAAGCTAATTTATCATATTTCAGCTAATTGGTACTGCAAAAATATGTTATGCTAGTGAGAAATCAGAAGTAAACCCAATCCAGCGACAGATGACTTTGAAAACAACAAATCTAACATTCTGCCATTACATTGCTGTTGATGAAACCGTATGGTATACTCCACATCCTTCAGATACTTCAAAAACATTACTAAAACAAGAAGCTGTAGTCACTGTACAAGTAAGTACTAAATTTATTGTTACAGTCAGATTCAGTGGTTAAGAATAATAGGCATTTTCATTGAAGATATTTAGAAATGTTGTTATATATTCTTAAAAACACTTTCCATTTTAGTAATTCCACATTTAGCAAAATTCCCTATCTGATGGATCAGATTTTTGATGCAATGGGCTAATGGTCTACCATTAACCCGTTGCATCAAAAATCTTGTAATAAAAAGCAGTTTATGTATTGCCACATTATTTTAAATAATAATGGGACACTTTAAAATTAAAACATTGAAATTTTATAAATTATACCTTAAAATTTTAGGGTGTGCCTCTCAGTAGTTACATGGAAGACCTTTTAACCAACAAAATTTCTCTAAATGCTGGTAAAGGAAGGCAAGCTATAGAATGGGTTATAGGGAAGTTTGACACTGAAATTAAGGAGCTTGCAAATTCAGCCTGTAAAAGTACAGACGAATTATTATCACAAACAAAGAAGTCAATTGATGACATCACAACATCAGCAAGAAGATCAATGGATGATATCTCATCTAAAGCAAAAAGCACACTTGATGACATAGAAAAATTAACTAAAGCTAATGCCAATCAGAGGAGCTGAAAAGAGGAGTAACATGCATGCCTCTGCCATACACAAAACGAACTGCACTTATGATCTGCCATGTTCATTTGTGTCCTAGTTTATTTATCATTGACACGATTTATTTATAACAATAAATGTAGTAGCATAATTTAGTATCCTTAGTCTTTTTTTTTTATCAAGCAAGGTATTTGTGGCTAAATGTTTTGATTGGGTTCCAATTTTAAAGCATCTTGCCTGTATAGGCATAATCAAATATTTATAATAATTGCGGATAAGAGACATTGCTCTCTTGTGTAAAATAATATAAATTAATGCCTCAACATAATAATTTCTTGAATGTGAATTAGATAATTATTATTGTGTTCTCTGTTGTGGAAATATCTAGGATAAGGGTTGGCAAATACCATAATTACAAGTGGAGTCAATATGGCTAAACATGATTCAGTGGCTGAGTCCAAAATAAAAATTGTATGCCCAAAAAACGATATGATCAATAAAAACTATTTACTGTAACAATCTGTGTTGAAATTTTTCACTATCTTGCCAAAAAGCGTATACATGCCCCAAAAAAATGAAAAATAAAACTCAAGCAATAGAGAAGTTATGTAAATAATTATGTAGTTATGTAGAAGTTATGCTACTGCTCCACCTGCGTCTTAACGCGCTAATTAGGGCGCGACGTAGATGTGGTCAAAGTTTTTATGCGTTAAAAACAAATGGAATCATTAATGGCGTTAAACGTTAAGCGTTAAGTCGAATGTTAGTTTTTTGGATACGTCAAAGTGTTTTAGCGCGCTATTTGATCTTGGCAACATTAACGATGTCTCATTCCATCTGACGCGCGCTCATAGCAACTGCAAGGACGAGTGCGCTTTGTGTCGGGCATTTTAATCAACCGCCATCTATTTTTTCGCCTTTTTTCTTTTTTTAAATTGCATAAATGCAATTATGACGCTCATTGTCTCAAATGTTTTGTGAATGCATTAATTCACGAGCAATTAAGTCTTAACAGCATTTTAACCTGAATGTACCCAACACATTTTTAACGCGTAGTTCACCATTAACATTAACGTTAATGCTAACGCAGGTGGAGCAGCGGTACTAAGATTATGTTAGACTTTAACTTTTAATTGTTTTAGTTGGGGAGACAGTAACAAATTATTTAATTGATAGATTTATGAGGTTACTTCAGAATAATAAATACAATTTATCTAAAAACAGCAATGGTGGCCATCGTATCAAGTTCTTCTGTCCACTAAGAAAACAAATCACACAGGCTAAGTGTCCGTACTCTTTAAAAATACGAGGACAAATAATTATGAAAGGCGATATCTTAAACTCTCTATTTTTATTCGATGTTGTGAAGGTAAAATGTAGTTTGTAGTTACTTCCACTCATAGATATCACCAATATATAACCAAGTTATTCTTCTCAAATCTAATTTAAAGAACATATCATTTTCTACCTATTTTAGTAACCTCGAGGGCTTATACTAGATTCATGGAACTAGTTGGTGAGCTCACGGGGCTCAAACTTGACGATGTTGCTAACACTAACCCCTACAAAAGTCGTGCTTCACAGAATATACCAGTGAATCGGAAACGCGACTCTCTTGAGATCCGGCGTGCAACTTAGTGAGCTTTGTCTATTGGTTAATTGGTTAACCCGAAGCTACGGGTTCTACGAGAATGATGACCGATGCTTGAAATACCTAAAAGCACCGTTAATGGATCGGAAGGTCCGAAAAGTCGTATTTAGGGCGACGTCGACTGTATAGCATTCGGTCTGCAGGATCAGGAATGTAGTTACCGGCGGCCACGATGAGAGGGTTCTCGTGCCACTTCTTCAAAATGGCACACTTATGCCGACTGTATATACTTACTGATATACTCTAGGCCCATGTAATCGTGGAGGTCCACGTTTCTCATGTACTACAGTGCTCCGATGGCTATCCTGCAAAAACTGGTTTGTATGATTTGAAGGGTAATTAAGTGCGGGTCGCGTGAGCGAACCCTATACCTACATAGGTCACCACAGTATGAACGCCGTTCCGACGCGTATCAACTTAATGTAGGGCCGGAATGTCATCCTTCAGTCGAGAGTGACGCCTAGGCATTTGGGGCACACGGCTGGTTGATGTCTATGCGTCACTTCCGAAACCACTATCACATGATGGTTGCTGCGGTCTGGAATTGCCGATGCAATAACAATTTCTTCCTACATTAGTAGGTAGCCATGTAATCTGGGAAGAGTGCTAGATAGGTCTCTGGAGACCAGGATTAAAGGACCGGCCTTGGCTGCTAGATGAGGCTGGTGGGAGGAAGTTCCCTCAAGTTAATATGGGAATGAGCGATTCAACAAGTAATCACATGTGATAAGATAGCATAGTGCTCAGGAGACACTGCAGAGTAGTTCATTTCATAGCCATATTGTATGTGGAAATAAGGTTTCCAGAAATGCATTGTTTATAAGTAGTATAGATCAACTCTGCTCCTGTGGCTGCCTGTGCCCTGGTAAAAGGGAATGATTAACAAATCCTCTTTGACCTTACAATATAAAACAAAAAACAAAGTTCCTCAATAGACTAAGATACCAAACTAGGTAATTTTCTATTATATCCGCAAGACTGCTAACATCACAACACCTATCACATATCATCAGAGCAGGTTATTACTCCTGTTAGCGTTTATGTCATAGGAAACAATAAAAATGGTTTTTAGAGGGAACATTTATAAATCTAATACAAAGTACAATAAATACACTTACAATGTAAAATCACTATTACCTTGAATATAGAATGCTCATATGACAGTAGAAAAAATTATAACTAAACTTTGTATTTTAGCTCCACTCAGTCACAAGAAATGGAAAAGCTCTTATCAGCATTACATAAACAATCTTATTACTAGACAAAACTTTTGTTCTTAATTAAGCAACTAGTGTTGAACAATTATTATCATTATATTCACTCAATATGCAAATTAATATTTTAAGTCCATGTGTTTTATTAAAATTCTAAAATTTAATATCAAGTACTTGTGCCAGATGATGTCATATTGCCATTTGGTACACTTCCTGTTGCCGTTCTTGGAGTTGCCAAATGAGAAGCTTTCAGACGATCCAATTCATTCACCCATGATCTGACATGCTCCAAACGATGCCAAGCCATTTGCAAAACCTTCTGCGAAGCGTATCCAGAACCTTCATGTGGTTGTCCAGTTGAAACTTGAGTCAAGTAATTTATTTGTTCACTCAACTTTGATTCCACCTGACTCAGTGTTCTCAGAAACTGTGATGTGTTGGATTCAGCTTGTTTTTGACCGGATTTCTCTTTACTCAATTCAAGAAGTGCTTGAGCTAAAAATTGTGTAATGATATAAATAAGAACAAGGAATTTCTTTGTGGCAAAAATCAACTTATTCATCAAATAAGTTTTACGAAACAGTTTTAAGTAGGTACCTTATTATCTATTTTTTAATAATATATATATATATAATTTTATATATATAATAACATCTTTTAGTTTTATTTTAGCAATTATAGAAGATTTTAGCAAGAATATATTTAATGAACTTTTGGTTTATTAAATACTTTTAAATAACTAAATTTTAACGAAAAAGAGAGGTTTCTTTTACAGTATTTTGTATGAAAAAAACCCTTGGTAATGTAAAATGTCTAAATATTTACCTGCACATTGTAGGCAAGTGATAATATCCTTTTCGATTTCATCTAGAACTTGAATTCTTTCCATCGGTGCAGCCATGATTTATATTTTCTATTTGAATTATTTATAATATAACGAAAACCGATGTAAAACACAATTTTTAATCTATTTCAACTCTGTTCATGAACTAAATTTTCAACCTATTTTATGACCTGGTAACTAGGACCTTTAAGCCAAGTCTTGTTTAAATTTTAATGAAAAAGGTCAAAATGAAATGGATGAAATATAATCTTAGTAAAATGGTGGTCATTTACTGAGACCCATTGATATTACCCTTACTAGCCACTTATTAGGTATGTAAAAATAATAAATTTTATTTATTCATAGGGCTTTTCTGATTCCTCCATTATATTAATAAATATATAGCTTGTATAAATCAATAATATAAATCAAAGTTTGTAATAAAAGCCGTCGTTTGTATAAAAAAACGGTACCATTAAAAGATAGTAAAGTTAAAATTTTCCGCAATTAATGACTAAATCCCATAATTGAAACAAAGTGGCTTGACTTGGTCTCTGCAAACTCTCTTGGACTGCAAACAAATATTTCAGATTATGTTCACCATTTACTGCACGCATCATTTCATTTCAATGGATTCAAATTCAGATATATTAATTTCATTGCATTCTACGGTGATCAGGCTTGCATTGATGAGATTGGTAATAATGAATACACTATAATATGTATATGGTTACCAACTACGCAAAGAAGTTATACCCTCAAATAAGAACTAATTTAAAAATTATAGAAATCAAAGCAGCATCTCCATTTCATTTCAATGGATTCAAATTCAGATATATTAATTTCATTGCATTCTACGGTGATCAGGCCTGCATTGATGAGATTGGTAATAATGAATACACTATAATATGTATATGGTTACCAACTACGCAAAGCAGTTATACCCTCAAATAAGAACTAATTTAAAAATTATAGAAATCAAAGCAGCATCTTTTACCTAAGTAAAGAGTGGTGTACTGTGCAGTTATACGAGTAGGTTACAGCTGGACTTAAATTCTGGATAAATAGGAAAAGTCCATGGACTAGTACCATTGTGAATTATATGTGTTTAGGTGTTATACATTTTTCAACATATTTATAATTTTGTATTTGCAGTGGTCACACTAAAATTCCCTGGAAAAATTCTGACTTAAGTCATATTAAGTCGTCCATTTTAGTTGCGACTGTCTTGCAGCATGGTGAGTTGGAGCTTTTTATTCCATCACTGTTAATCTTTAACATCATTGCTGAAATCTTTTCAATTTGTCATTTGAAATTACGGAAAAAATTTGTATTTTTAGAAGTAGCCATTTGTTTTAAATAAAACTTCATATAAACTCTCAACTATAAGCCACATGATGATCACTAGTTCAATATATAAACGGTTAGAACCTGAAATTTAATGAAGATTAATACTAGGGCGGACTGATGGCACCTTTTCGAAAAATACGGCGCTACAGACGTTATTCCCATTCTAACGCTTGCTATATACTTCCAGTCGCACAGGAAATTTTCAGCCCCCCGTCATGGGTCTATGGGGTTCTACCCCAAAAAAAGGTCCCGTCGTCATCGTGGTAAGGTCAAGGCGTTCCCGAAAGACGACCCCAGCAAACCCGTCCATTTAACTGCTTTCATCGGTTACAAGGCCGGTATGACCCACGTGGTTCGTGAACCTGACCGTCCCGGTTCAAGTAAGTGATGTTTATTGATGAATTCATTTTCCATTAAACCGCAGTTTCATATACTAAGTTATTTATTTATTTGTTAGAAATCAACAAGAAGGAGATTGTGGAGGCGGTTACTATCATCGAGACTCCTCCTATGGTTTGTGTCGGTGTTGTTGGGTACATTGAGACTCCTCATGGATTACGCGCTCTGCTCACTGTCTGGGCCGAGCACATGTCTGAAGACTGTCGACGTCGCTTCTACAAAAACTGGTACGTTGCCATTTGAATGTACCTCTCGTTATTTTCATTTAAACTTGAACCTTTATATGAAATTAATGTAATAATGAATTCTAATTGTACTTTATATTGTTGAAAAAATGATGTTAATTGACGATTTCATTAATTTTAGTTACGCAAAATTTTTAATAATTTTATCTACAGCTCTCCTCTCGAAAGATGAGAGCTTTATGCATATGCCTAGAGTATGTTACTTTGTGCATATAGTTGCCAAGTAGTCTCCGCTCCACGATGAGACTACTGGGTTTCTCTTACAGCATGGGGTTTGATTTCATTAATCAGGTACAAATGCAAGAAGAAGGCTTTCACTAAAGCCAGTAAGAAATGGCAGGATGAGCTTGGGCGCAAATCAATAGAAAAAGATTTCAAGAAGATGATTCGCTACTGTAGTGTTGTAAGAGTCATTGCTCACACTCAAATGAAGCTGCTAAAACAGCGTCAAAAGAAGGCTCACATTATGGAAATCCAACTTAATGGTGGTACCATCGAGGACAAAGTAAAATGGGCCCGAGAACACCTGGAGAAACCTATACCTGTCGATTCTGTGTTTGCCCAAGATGAAATGATTGACTGCATTGGTGTCACCAAGGGCAAAGGATACAAAGGTTAGTCATATTTATCATATCTTTTATTTATCAGGCACAGAATCACAATTAATTAAAAAAAATCACTTGCTTGCTGCACAAAGCTTGACACAAATTAAGCACTATCTGCACAATCAATACGAATCATATTTTTTATTTATCAGGCACACAATCACAATAAATTAAACAAAACCACTTGCTTGCTACACAAAGCTTGACACAAATTAAGCGCTATCTGCACAATCAATACACATACGAAGTACCCATTGTTCCTTAGAACTATTGGTCAAAACTGCAGTATAACCAAAACTAATATAAGTAATAATGCATGGAAATAATTCTACTCACAATAAACACTAAACAATTACACTTTTTAATCTACTTTTAACACATGGTAAATATCTGTAGTAATAATGTTGTCTAAAGAGATTGTTGACATGATTTGTACATTTTCAGGTGTGACTTCTCGTTGGCACACAAAGAAGCTACCCCGTAAGACACATAAGGGTCTTAGGAAAGTTGCCTGCATTGGAGCTTGGCATCCTTCTAGGGTGTCATTCACCGTAGCTCGTGCTGGTCAGAAAGGTTATCATCATCGTACCGAAATGAACAAGAAAATCTATCGCATTGGACAAGGTAAATAAGCTTTGAGGACAAAATGTTATGTTATAAAACATAATAATGATTATGATATTGAAGTATTTCTTAATAAATTTTATTGATATTAAAATTGATGTCTTTATCTTAGGAATCCACAAAAAGGATGGAAAAGTTATTAAAAACAATGCATCTACTGAGTATGACTTGTCTGAGAAATCAATTACACCAATGGGAGGTTTCCCTCATTATGGTGAAGTGAACAATGACTTTGTGATGATCAAGGGCTGCTGCATGGGACCTAAAAAGCGTATCATTACTCTTAGAAAGGTTAGTTAGTGACCCTTTAATTAACGATATGTATAAATTTGGTGTAAACAAGAAACCAATACGGCTGACTTTATTTAAGGTCAATTTTGAAATTGTGACTATCCCATCTAAGGTTGAGATTTTAACTAATTCCTAAAAAGTAGCAAGTAGCAATAAAGTTGGGGGTTTAGACTAAATGCAATCAGAGGGATTTACGTGTAGTAGATTAGCGTTCTATACCTGTGATTTCTTTTTAATGTCTGTAATTAGTAAACCTAATAAATTAGTACTAGGTAATAAAAAACATTCAGTTTCTTTACAACTTTGTAAAAATAATCAATATTTTTATTTCAGTCTCTGCGTGTGCATACGAAGAGGGCTGCATTAGAAAAAATCAACCTGAAATTCATTGACACCTCGTCCAAGTTCGGTCATGGTCGATTCCAGACGCCGGCTGACAAGGCTGCATTCATGGGTACACTCAAGAAGGATCGTATCCGCGAAGAAGCTGCGGCTGCCACCACTCCAGCGCCTGCTGCGCAGCCTTAGATGTTTTCATGGGAAATAAACATTTAAGAATGCAATATCTTATTTTATTGATTAGCTTAGTTACCATTTTCGAATCGGTTCTTACTGGTCTTAAATTCTAGAAAATCCAAAAAACGCCTAAAATAAATTGTAAATATTCTTTACCTGACGGGACCTAACCCTGAAAACATTTGTTCCCTGTAAAACAGATTTTTCATTGCTTAGGCGAGTGGATAAGCCCGCGGCCCGCTCGTAAGCGGCTCGTAAAGTGGCTAATGAAGATCTAAATCGTAAATGCCGCAACCTGCCCACCTTTCGATAATATGTAAGAAACGAAGGATAAATGTGGCATGTTAGCAAGAGACGAAATGGAACACGAGCTAAAGAGATAGGAGAAGGGTATAAATTCTTATATAGTGGAAGCGACGGAAGAAAGAATGGAGTTGGGATTATACTGGATACGGAGTTTAAAAAACGTGACGGATGTAAGACTAGCGAATGATAGGCTGATGCTAGTGAAATTAGTGAAAGATGATTTGATTATTAATGTAGTTAGTGCATATGCTCCACAATCTGGATGTGATAGACGTATGAAAGAGAAGTTTTGGGTTGAGTTTGATTTGCTGATGATGGATATTCCTGACTCAGAAGAGCTATATGTGGGTGCAGACTTCAATGGGCATGTAGGACAAAATAGTGATAAATATGAAAGGGTGCATGGAGGATATGGGTTTGGAACTAGAAATGAGGTGAAATGTTGCTAGAAGCTGCCTTGGCGTTTGATCAAGAACATCTTATAACATACAAAAGTGGAAACTGCAACACAAGTAGATTTTTTTTGATCAGACGACATAAAATTACTTCTATTAAAGACTGCAAAATTATCCCAGGTGATTCTTTAGCCCGTCAACACCGTTTATTAGCGTTGGAATCTAAACATTACATAAGCAATCGAACAAACAATTCCAAACCTGTTCCGAAAGTAAAATGGCATATGATTGGGAACCCAGAATGTGGTGACAGATTTCGAAGACAAGTAGTGGATAAAATTATGGAAATGAAAGATTTGTGTGGACAAACGGTGAATGAATGTTGGAATGAAATGGCTAAGTGCATAAGGAATGTGGCTAAAATTGTGTTTGGGATGTCAACAGGAAAGAAAATGAAAGATAAAGAGAACTGGTGGTGGAGCGACGTCGTTCAAAAAACGCTCAAAGAAAAGAAAAAGACGTTTAAAGAAGTTCAAAACGCACATTTTACGGATTTGGCTACAGAAGAGAAGTCCAAGACGGCATACAAAGAAAGCAAGAAGGCAGCTAAAAGGCAGTAGCCATTGCCTGGGCCAAGGCACAGGATGCATTGTATGAGTCTCTAGGAAGACCTGAAGGACAAAAACATCTGTATAGAGTATACAGATGTTTTTGTCCTTCAGGTCTATAGTATAGCCAAAGCAAGAGAGAAGGATGGAAGAGATTTTGACCACATTAAGTGTGTGAAAGATAGTGCAGGAAGAGTGTTAACAAATGAGGAAGAAATAAGGTATACATGGAAGGGCTATTTTGAAAGGTTGATGAATGAAGAAAATGACTGGAGTGGTGAACTACCAAATGTTTTGTCCAATACCGGTGTAGTAAGGGAAATAAGTATGCAAGAAGTACGAAAGGCTGTGCACGATATGAAGAATGGAAAATCTACTGGACCAGATGGTATCCCAATAAAGTGTGGAAATTTCTGAAAGTAGATGGATGGAAGTGGCTGACTTTATTCTTCAATAAATTGCTCCAAGAAGAGGCCATGCCTGATGAGTGGTGCAAAAGCTCACTCGTACCTGTATTTAATAACAAGGGTGACGTACAGGTATGCAATAATTATAGGGGAATAAAGCTCATGTCACATAGTATGAAAGCGTGGGAGAAAGTGATAGCGAGAAGAATAAGAGAAGAGTGTGAGGTATCGCAGAACCAGTTCGGGTTCATGCCGGGACGCAGTACAACAGACGCCATTTTTTCCCTTCGCCAAATGTGTGTAAGTTGTGAGTAAGTTGTTGATTTGGAAAAAGCGTATGATAGGGTTCCCCGTGAGGTTCTCTGGTGGAGCATGAAAGTGAAAGGAGTACCAGGGAAATACCAGCGGCTTGTTAGAGCTATGTACTGTAGAACCAGTACCTACGTACGTTCTGCGGCTGGCGATACCGACGAGTTCAGTGTGGCAGTAGGTTTACACCAGGGATCAGCTTTAAGCCCTTACCTGTTCATCCTAGTAATGGATGCCCTAACATCGGACATAAAGGAAGAAGCACCCTGGTGTATGCTGTTCACCGACGACATTGTTCTTGTTGGAGAGGAAGGCCCTGAGGTACAGAGGAGACTGGTAAAATGGCAAGAAAGGTTGGAAAACGTGGGTCTGAGGATCAGTCGAACAAAAACCGAGCACATGTTTTGTGATTTTGGTGGTCCTTCAGGCTTCACGCCAATCGCCTTGCATGATGTATCCCTACCAGTCTGCTCCGATTTCAAGTACCTCGGCTCTATACTCCAGAACGACGGCAACATACACCGTGACGTGACTAGTCGAATAAGCACTAGTTGGGTAAAATGGCGACAGGTCTCTGTAACAGTATGCGATCGTAGAATGCCCCTTCAACTAAAGGGGAAAATCTACAAAACGATCATTAGACCTGTCGTGTTGTATGAATCTGAATGTTGGGCGACGAAAGTAAGACATGAAGGAAGAGTGCATGTAGCTGAGATGTGAATGTTGAGATGGATGTGTGGAGTGACAAGAATGGACAGGATAAGGAATGACTATATGAGAGGAAGTGTGATAGTGGCACCGGTGATTGACAAATTAAAGAGCGGGCAGTTAGCGTAGTATGCGTAGTATGGAGATCTGATGCGTGGAGAGAAGGTGCATATGACTAGGAGATGTATGGAAATGGTAGTGCAAGGTAAAGGGAGAAGGGGTCGACCGAAGAACACATGGATGGAGTGTGTGAATGGCGATATGAGGGAGAGGGGAGTGACTGTTGAGATGACGGCTGATAGAAGAGAATGGAAAAGAAAGATTCGTTGTGCCGACCCCACCTAGTGGGATAAGGTAGAGGAAGATAAGATACAGTAGAATGTGGGAAGGGGAATGATGCATTATTATACATAGGTGCCTAGTTCATTGAACACTATAGTTACGCGAAAACTTATGTTTGATCTGATTCACTTTTGGTTTCGAGTCGATCGTGTCACGTATGGAGACCATAGATGATACATTTAATATTGATTTTTTTTCCTACCTACACTGATAGCTTTGAGAAGTTATATCAGCATAACTGATGCAAACTATGAAAATCACAAGAAATGTACCAGGGGCGGAGTTTTGTGGTTGTCGTAGCCCCGAGTGCTGTGCCACTAAATGTTTAAGCAAGGACAACATATCAATAATTTAACTGTTCATTATTGTACATTTTACCAAAACAACCATAATTGAAAAAACCTCATTTTGAAATTTTTATTTGGTAAAATAGTTGTTTTTTCTTATATGTCTTATACATTGCAAAATAATATTACGTTCTTGTTTCACTTCTTTAAACAGTAGTTTTTGTAAAAGTGTAGAGGGCACCCTGGACTTTGGTGGTTTTTTAATTACATTTTTAGGGTATCTCTTAATTTTTTCTTTTTTCTCTAGAGCTATTTTTTTTTCAGGTATTGTATCCGGGGTAAGTTCTGTTATATCCATTTTTAATATTTTTACTTCCTCAGGTCCATCATCATCAACATCCAAAAGACAAGTTTTACTATCTTTTGTTTTATGTTTTGACATTTTGGGTACACTTAAATTAGGTATGACTACACTTTTAGGTTCTTTATGAAGATTTCCATTTGTTTCTGAAATTTGGTTATGTTTGTTCATAATGTTTTCTTTCAATTCGGAAGTCTCATCATCAGAAGATCCATATTCACCAATAAGAGACGAAAGAGCATTACATACAATTGACCCAGAACT
>KZ231379.1:1532-19499 GCA_002197625.1 Bombyx huttoni
ATATTATCTGCAGTAATTAATTCGCTCCTATCGTGCAGAAGAAGCGCAGAAGAGCCTGGAAGAGCTAACGGGCGAGCGCGAGGAGCGCGGCTCGCTGGCCATGGAGCTGTACAGCGAGGGCGGGACGTCAGTGCGCCGCAAGCCGGCCGCGCCGGGGAAGCCGCCGCCGCGCCCTGCGCCCGCCTCTGTGCTCTACCACAGCGACGAGGAGAGTCTGCGCGCCTATGACGCCAATGCCGATGACTCCTCGCTCACCGAGAAACCCTCGGAGATGAGCTCCTCCGACTCGCAGGTGATCACCGTTAAGATCAGTGTCGTCTGAACTTTACGAACTGTGACTTAATTTTTTCGTTTGTCTGTTTCCTCACCGCCCTCGGATTCTGCCACGGTAAATATCAGAATCTGTGATCTGTCGCTAAAGCTCTCGTCGTTTACTTCACGCTTCCGTCTCCATTGGCACTCGTGTAGGAAATCAACTATCAAATGTTTCCGTTATAGTGAAAAAATCAGACGACCAAATTTAGGAATTTAAGTTATAGTTTAATTCAACATTTATTTATGGTTTTCATTTAGTTATCAGTCAACATTTTCATGCATTTTTGTTTTCATTTTGAACTCATATTCGTCAAGTCACTCTTCAAACTATTTACTGAATAAAGCCCCATAGTCTGGTTACTTTAATTTGACTAACCGGTTTGACTTAATCTAACGCTCCAAAGTTCCGAAACTCTTTTTATTTTTCAGAATTCGGAAAGCGAAAACGAAAGTGTGAGGTCTGAACCACATTCTTTCGTAAATCATTACGCCAACGTAAACGATACGTTACGACAGTCTTGGAAGAAACAGCGACCCGTACGTAATTACTCGAGCTATACGGACTCCGAGCCTGAGGGTAGCGCCGTGGTCAGCCTGAACGGAGGTCAGATCGTGATGAACAATATGGCGCGGTCACGTGCTCCGCTGCCTGGCTTCTCTTCGTTTGTATGACAGGAGGAGTCGCCTATAGCGGCTACACCTACTCGAACGGTTCATATGTGAGCCTCATCCGCCTTAACTCTGTTTAGTTCTAGAGAATAAGCTATATTGATGCGTCTACAGAATGAAATGCCTAAAGTTATATTTATTAATCCGTTACACCGTTAAGACAAGTTATATAATATATATTAATTATAATATCTAATATCATAGTTAATATATAATATCATTATTATCGTTATCATTGGCATTATTGGGTCAATTAGTTCTCAAAACTAGCACACGTCAATTTAACAGTAAAGTCTATTTCGACGTTATTCACATTTAAGCTAGTTCTAAATCTGAAAAGAATCGACCGTGATAACTTGTAAAATACATTGCAAAATTGATATACGTCAATTTAACACTAAAGTCTATTTCGACGTTATTCACATTTAAGCTAGTTCTAAGCTAGTTTAAGCTAAATCTGAAAAGAATCGACCGTGATAACTTGTAAAATACATTGCAAAATTGATATTCACACCAACTCTTTTTTAACGTTATCTCAAATAATATAATAACTCTGGTAAATTAAAAATCCTGAATCAGGAAGAAATTATTATGGCATCTCTGCCAGGCCCTACGTAACGTAAATAATTTGCCTGTCATAGTTCTAATAAATTAGTATCAGAACCAATTTGATCGAGCCCCAGTATATAAAAGTCAAAAGGAAGAACTGCTTGATGTGCTGAAGAACTAGTTTATAAAGCAAAATAAAGCAAATTAGGTACTGCACTTTAGCTAATAATAATAACACAACTCGCGAATTTTTACAAAGTTGTCACAAATATAAACTTGCACAATTTATGAAAGTTAACCCGAATTGAATCAGCAATTTCTCAAACACTTTTCAATATTTACTAACAAATTTTTAAAGGTGTAATATGGTTGAGGATGCGATGCCGGCACTGCCGTAGTTAATAAATTAGTAATAAAAAAATAAGACCTCTGTAATAATTATAGACGTAAGTTTCATTTTGCACTATTTATTTAAAAAACAAAAATTTCACTGCCCATTCCTTATTTTAGGTTTAATGTGTACATATAAAGGTATCTTAGCAATAAGATAGCATAAAAACTACTCTGGAATAATACTTTTATTATCTTGTATATTGATTGATTCTCAGTCTTCACTTAATTTGATCAGGTAAAATGACTCAATTACAATTTGACTAGAATCGTTTCGAAATCAAAAACTAAAAGTGACTCAATCACAAACTATTTTAATGCAGGAACATAAATGTTGACTTTTCACAGTCACTCGATATTAATTTGCTGCGAAGTTCTATCGGCTTCAAATTTAAAAAGTTATGAAATTGTTAACATACTTATGCGAAAAACTATGAAAACTGTAAAATAACGGAAATCATGAAAATAAAAGTTATTTGAAGTTTGCAGAGAACTGAATGTTTGATACAATTTTATATGTTAATTTCTTTTTTGTATAGTATTATAATTTAACCGTACGTTTTTGTAATCGCTTTAATTAGAGTTAAATAACAATTATTCACTTAAAAATCTATTTTCTTAGATATTTTTCTAAAATTATTATAACTATAAAGTAATTGACATTACTTCGCTGTTATTGTTAAAAGTTATATTGATTTAAAATACAATTTTATTAACTTTGACTAGTGTACCTAAGTACTTTACAGGAGTACTTTAAGTATTTTACAGGAAATTTACTTTTTATACTTTGAAATATGTGTTAGATAAAAAAAAAAAATTGATATTTATAACTGATAGTAAATAAAGTTGGTTAATGTGCATAATAGCAGCTGAAGATGAACTTTTTCTTCGGCACAATTATCTTGTTACAAATTCATCTGTGATTTACAATAAATAAGTATTGCTTTTTTTCTAAAACCGATTCTAAGGAAAGGTGAAAGCACTTTAAATTTAAAAAACCCAAGAAACCTCTAGCACACATTTAGAATTATCTACTTTTAAAACTTAAAGGAGAGCTGTAATTCAGTATCATAAATTTTTAACACCTTTTATAGTAGAAACCACTTTTTGAATCTAGTTTCGCATTTCTAGTTATTTAAGATTTTATCATGATTAAAACAAGTAGTATTTAAATAGGACACTAAAGCCACTGGTGCCATTAATTTGAAGACTATGTTAAACTTTAAGTATACAAATTGTAAAAGTTAAATAAAAAGTTTTATTTTAGTGTTCATAGTACTATTTCGAATATTAAAATGAATAATTTAAAACATTGTTTTTAACTTTTCTCTCCTCGTTAGCTGTTAAGTATGCAGACTGGGTTTCTTGGTTGGAATCAGATATACTGCTAGATGGAGAGGTGCCGGAGCACTATGGTATGTGAAGAGTGTAGATCTTAACGATTTAGAATTCAAACCGATAAGTAGGTACCTGAACACTACGTCAGAAAGCTTCTCCCAGAAAACGGCGCGATACGATAACCCTTATATGGAGAGCGCCTCAAATTACACATTTGACACATCTGCCATCGCCCTAAACATGTTATTTGCATACTAACGTTTCACTCTCAGTAGATAGCCAGGGTAGTTTACAAACATAATTAATTGAGTTTCTCGTCGGATCATTTCAGTGGGTCGATATTACGATACGCTGATAGATTGAGCCGACAACTTCAGATCTAACACTAAGGCAGGCTTAGAGAACCCGCTAACCGTCGAACTCGACAAAGAGTTCAACGTGCAAATTAACCCATACATCAGCCCGCTGAGTTTCTCGCCGTATCTTCTTAGCGGGGCGCGATTCCCGATACGGTAGCAGATTCATTCTCAAAGCAGCTTTTGAGTTGTTAAGTCTCTTTCGGAGGTGCTCGAGCAGCTGTTAGCAAACCTCATCTTCCGTTTTATCTGCTACATTAATGTAGCGGAAAAAAGGATCTCACTGGAACAGACTTTGCTGTTATCTGAATTGCTACAATGGTTACTTATTATTCTAGCAAGAGAAGCGGCATTTTATAACAGCCGGCAGTTTAGTTATCTCTGGTATTGTTGATGAACATAGGTGATGGTGCCTAGTCTTCCATTATGTTCTCCATATTCCACAATTCTAATTTTAACCTTTGTATAGGAGAGTCATCTGCCGCAAGATAATGGGAGAAGATAGGCACGAATCTCGGACATGGTGAATGGCACTCAAGGAGGAGGATAGGAGAAAAAAGCAAATATAAAACGTATACATATAAGTATAGGCAAATAATAGAAGTTTATAGAAGAGAACACTTGAGAACAGTGAAACTTCAACAACAACTGATGGCCTAATACCAGTTTTGTATATGCCTACAATTAAAAGTATTACTTTAGTAGAAAGTTCATTTATTGATTACATAAAGAAAACAAGCCATGCTATAATAATGGGAGTTAAGAACATAATTTATCACATTTATCAAACCACACTTTAGAGACAAACTTAGGTGTATTTCTCCATTGCTTGATTAAGTTATATGCTGCCAAATCTACCACAGAAAAATTGTCACCATAAATCCAAGATTTATGGTGAGCAAAAAGCCTATTTACAACAGCTTCTTTATTTTTTTCTGATGTCCTCTCCAAAATGTGACAAATGTCTAATAGATAATCAACTATGTGATCATTATGATCATAAGGAATAATGGCAGGGTAAGCTAATGACAGATATCTTAGGATGTTGACATTTCCTAAGATTGGTGTTGATAATGCTGTCAATTTCAGTTCGGAGTCTGCTGCAACTGAAAGAGAAAACATTTTTAAACAAGGAGAAATTTCTTAAAAAAATAAATGTGCACTTAGCTGTAGTTTTTTTTTGTTCAATTAGGTTTTATGAAATATAGTATTGTTTATTGAATTTGGAAATCCAATTTTTGTAGTGAGCATTATATATAGACTTGCTATACTATGCTGAATATTAGAATTATCTGTATATCTGATTTAACTCTACTCAATAACTGCTGGATTTATATAAAACAATTTAAGAATTAGCTAATTGAAAAATTGCAGGACCCCCACTACCCCACCAAGTTATACCAATTTTAAAATACCCTTGAGGGACTTAAAATTAATGGAAGAAAGTAATAATGCTAATATTGAGTGTGATGTTAAATTGGAGTATTTTAAAATGAAACCGATCTTAAATTTAATTATTAAACTCAGAGCTTAATTAAGAATTTAGTAAAGAAGCATACCTTTAAAAATAAGCCTTAGGTTTACTTTAGGATTTTCAGAAATTTTAAGTTTCTGAGTAAATGCCTTTATTTTAGCTAATTTCTCATTTGGCACTGATGAATGCACATGACAAGTTGCATGTATTGGAATATCAGATTTTTTCAAAATGATATTTAAATACCAAGGCAATGAATCAGGACTCAGCACCAAGACAACTTCCTCTGGTGTTACCTAGAAGAACAATATCTTGTTAATCAATAATATACTATTTTCTCTGTAAATCTAATATAAATGTATAAAAGTTCCTTTAAATGATACTTTAGACAACAAATAAAAACAAAAAATGTTATCATACCATCTTCCGCAGAAGGTGAATACATATGTTTTACATAAAAAGTAACACACATAATATATATGTAGTACAAATTTGAGTTTTTTTTAAAAATTGTTATATTTGGACCAAGCCAAAATACTCTTGAAATTTTAAGTTAAGAACTAATCTCAAGTCATACTACTTCATTACTTAATAGATAAGAAAATTATAAAAGTCGTAATGCTATATCATGCTTAAATGATAAGGCGACATATCATCATATTATGTATATATTTAAATAGGCTTTCTATGGTAAATTTGAAATGTCATAAACAATTTAGGAATATAAAAATATTGTTATTACTTACAGATTTGACTTTTGAGGCATTTGACAAGTGTATATTAGCACTCATATTATCAGGCTTACATTGAGAACTAATTGTCTTTATGCGCTCATATAGTATTTCTAGCTTGTTCAAGAGTTCATCTTGCCTTGTCTCCAGTTCAGTCATCTTCTTACCAGAACCCTAAAATATAAATATATTTTAATATTTTTCAGTAAAGGTGAAATGAGCATAAAGACCACAAAATACCAAGAGACAGTTCATAAACACAAGGTAAATACTGCTATTCACCATAATTCAATATAGTGTTTATTGATATTGTACATCTACAAGTCCATTAAATAAAATACGATCTCTTCAAAATACATTTAAGCATTATAGTAGCATCCATTTATATTGGCGCATATGTTATATGGAAAATAATGAAAATACCTAACCTGAGACTTGACAACTAAGATCTCTTACTTGATTAGAAGACTAGAGGTACGATCCTCGAGGTGTCTTATAATTTTACTTTAATTTTAACTTATTTACATTTCAAACAACTTTAAAAGAATTTTATTATATTAAACAAGATAAATAGTTTTCATAATTTTGTTATCAATTTAGATACTTTTTTATATGTTCTTAGAGGATAATTATGGAATTTGTGGACATTCTGAGAGGGTAGCTGAAGTAAAACACAAATAATTATGTAATTTTGGTTAGCAACGAAAGAACGTTGATTGGCAACGAATGAATGCCATAGATGTTGCACCAGTAGGTAGTAATTTGGTTAAATAAATAGTTTAGACCTCACTTGAGTGTGATATGTATTAGAAAATAGAACAATTAAAGTTGTATAGGCCAAGTCTTATTATTACGGCGATTTCAAATACTAAAAACTTAATGTGATAGAACACTTAAAAAATTATGATTCACATTTTAATATTTGAGAAATACAATTGATATAAACCTTAATAAATTTGAGAACCTTTTCATTGATTTTCGAGCATATTTCATCTTCTTCTGTAAGATCGATCGGATTTTTAATGTGGTACATACATTTCGGCAACTCTATTTTATCATCGTGGTTAACGATCCTCTTCATAAGATACATCATTATTTACCAACCTTACCCACGTTGCTAGTTGATTTTTTTTCGTTTAGAACGGTCTTAAGTGTATCATCTATGGAACGGCCTTCTGATAAGTCAAATGTTAATTCGAAATATATATTTATTATCTATGATTAATATGGTTGTATGTCGCATTAGGGGTAGCTATCTAAGATCGATTCAAAGATTTGACTTCTTACAATGATAGATGGAATTAAAGTTGTGGGTAAAACGAAAAGATTAGTACTACTTACAAGTAGAACAGTATTTTCGTATTGGCTATAATTTGCATAATAATGGTCTAAAAATAATAATGATATGTACAATACCGTTAGATCATTCTTTAGCGTAAAACACAACCAGTTTTACCGATAAAGTAGCCTAGTCGATTAGTGTAAGCATCGAGTCGATCGCTAACAAATAAGTATAGTTTAAGCTGTCGCTTAGCATGAGCTGAACATGGGGACCAAAATAAAACCATTGTTTTGTTATAACCGATCTCGTTTTAATAAACCTATTACTATTATATACTATACTATTATATATATTCTTTATTTATACGTAATAATAGGTCTCTTTTGCTTCTACTCCTTTAGATACAAAAATAATGGTCACTATACCTATTAAATATTTATCCTTTATTTATCCATAGATCAAAAGTCGGCTCAAAACAAAACCCCTGTGAATTTTCAAACTATCTTATGAAATTGACAATTTATATATAAAAAACTTCCATTTGTTAGTCTTATATATAAGAAAATTAAGTAGTTATGGCTTTTTTTTATTGTACTAATGGGTGGACAAGCTCAAAGTTCACGTGATGTTAAGTGGTTGGTGAAGCCCATAGACATCTACAACGTAAATGCGCCACCCACCCCGAGACACAACTTGTAAGGTCTCAGCATAATTACAACGGCTACGTAACGGAGACATATTGCTGGTTTACGATAGAAATAGACAGGGTGGTGGTATCTACCCGTGCAGACTCACAAGAGGCCCTACCACCAGTAATTACGCAAATTATAATTTGATTACTTGATTGATTATGATTTTTAGAATTATTGTTGATACTAACGTATTGTCAACAAATTTATTTCAAACGAATTTATAACTGTGTGATTTTGATTTTTATTACACGACGTTATTCCTTCCCCATGAACATTTGTTGAGTACGTATTTCATTAAAAATAATTGGTACCCGCCTGCAGCATTCGAAAACGAGTGCACCGGGCGTATTATCCTTTATAATCTCCTCACAAGTGCTAAAATCGGTTTACGGAGGAGACCCGATATATGATGTAAAGGGATCACATCAGATCCCAATCCTGGCATACATTAAATGTTGGATCACAGATGTCGAGCGTTATAACCTATTGCCTCGCATGCAAATACAAATTGCTTTATTTGCGCGACAAAGACAATACGCTGCCTCATGCGAAGGAGTGCATGAGTTCATATGAAACTCAAATGCTTCATAAATTCATTTCATTCGTAAATTCATTTCGTAAAATCATTTCTAAAGAGACTAAATAAAATTATAACATTACAAGTTGTGTAGGAGATAATTAGATAATGTTATTAATCCGTACTGTAAATGTTTATTTGGAAGAAGAAAAATTGAAACGTTTGCTTTAAAAACATAGTATGTCGTCTAAGTAGTCAACTACGTATAGCAATTAAATAAACCGTACATTTTTTAGGTTTTCAAATCTAAGCAATCGTCTTGTTATTTAAAACAGATGGATACATTAAAATAACGCCCTTGTTCCTATTTGAACTGAGCAATTTCCTTTTATGTTAATAACTTTCATTTTACTACAGTTTCTTTTACTAAATTATAGAAAACTTCTTAATGCATCATGCGGAAAACCTTTTAAGCCCTTTAAGGTTCTGTGAACCCGGCATCATACACGAATAAAATTCTCAAGATTGAATGAAGTTTCTGTTTCGCTTTTTTGTCTAATTCCGACATTCACTATTTTTTATAATACATTGTGCTATTACGTATAAATACGTCCTACAAACTATTACTTGACATGCCTTGAAACCAGCAATGCATTCATTATGTTGGTATAATGAAAATCAATGTTTATCATAGACAAACTACAGGAAACTTCCGGCTAAAATATTTTTTAAGCGTCTAACGCATCTGTTTAAGAACAAATTATGACTATTAATAACTACCATAAATAATTAAATATTAACAACAATTATATTTACATAGAAGTATAGTGATTGAATATTAAAAAAATTATTAAAGAAGCATTAGTGATTATTCTGTGGAAGTAGAAAATGGCCGCGTACCAAGTGATTTAGTTATATATTGAAGTTGCTGTTATTAGCGAGTATAATTTAATGAATGAAAGTACATTTTTATTGATTTACAAGTAATTAAAGTTCTATCGGTGTCTAAATCATTATCTTATTTGTTACAATATGTCAAGAATTTCATTTTACAACAAATTACGAAAACGATATGGCGTCTCGTTAATCGACCAATAGGAAGTCGGTGTTTAGCGTTTTAGAATTGTATGTACTAGTTCTAGCTCTCGCGTCATTGCGTTTTCGATGTGTTGGGCAAATTTGTACATCTCTAATTGATTTTCATTAAGTGAATGAGTTGACATTTCATTTTATTGTGAAAAACTTTGTAAACAGTAACCAATTACGGACATATAGTGATACATTTCATGAAGCATCATAAACGCCTCCGAACATGACAACGTTAGGCTTTGGATAAACTGAAATGCATTATTATCGTGATTGTGTTTTTGTAAACAAAACTATGTTTTCACGGTGCACGTGCTGGAAAGTGTACAATTGACAGCTCAATTATGTCAGGAAGGGGGGCAAAAAAACGCGGGAGGCCCCCAAAATCTACTAGTTATGAAAAAAATAGGAAATTCCAATTTCATTTATTGAAAAAACCTAAATATTTGCAACAAAATGCTGTGAACACTTCTACGATCAACACTCCGTCGGCGTCTAGAGCTTCTTCACCTCAAGGTAGTGATATTAGTAGAAGAAGTACGAGAAAGCGAAAAGATCGTAAATCACATAAAAGTAAAAGAGGTGGAATATCCAATTCTTACTCGAAACGGGGTTATAACCCACAGGCAGCCGATTACCATGAATCAGAATATCATTACGGTTCTGACTTTGGTGACGAGTATAGTGACAAATCTGAGCTCGAAGAAGAGCGGGGTAGTGAAAGTTCAGAAGGAAGCGAAGATGGTGTGGCGACCGATAGTGATTTTTCTGTGAGCAGCTTTAGTACAACTAGCGGTACTCCTCGAAAACCAAATGCTATAACAAACAGACCTCCCAGTCCTGATCCATTGTGGTTGCAACAAGGAAGACAAATTCCACCTTTAGATTTACCACCTTCATCCGATGATCTAATTATACCCCAAAATTTAGTCTTTCAAGTTGTAAGTGTTTATGAAGTTTTGCGACATTTCAGACACTTAGTTAGACTGTCTCCTTTTCGCTTAGAAGATCTTTGTGCCGCTATAAGCTGTGAAGATCAAAGTAACTTGCTGATTGAAGTACATATGATGCTACTTAAAGCATTACTACGGGAAGAAGACGCTCAACAGACACATTTTGGTCCTTTAGATCATAAAGACAGTGTAAACATTACATTGTTTTTATTGGATGTCATGACATGGCCAGAGGTTCTTAGAATTTATGTGGAAAGTGATAAAGTTTTTGATCAAAATGTGATTAAAATTTTAAACAGTTGTGAATATCCATTTACCTCAGTAGAAAATCGTTTAAAAGTTCTTCAGTTTCTCTGCAATCAATTTTTAATTACCAATCCTGTCCGTGATGATCTGTTAAGCGAAGGTAATTGTTTTTGTTTTCAAATTTAAAAGTAGTTTTGGTTTAAATATCTCTTTATAAATTTATACAACAAAGGTTTGATAAGTCTAGATTAGTGATAGAATATCTTCTTAAACTTATTACGTAAACATAATTTACAAAGTAAAAACTGAAATATTTGTAAAGGTTTTGAAATATGTGGATTTATCACTACTACTTGTGTTTATGATAAAGAAAAGAATCAATTTAGCATTTGTAATGAAGTTTAATATAGATATTTTTCCCATACTTAAAAAAGCAAAATTGCCCCATAAATACTTCATAAAGAAATGGAAAATAAAAGACTTTTTATCATATTATTATTACATTAATCTTATGTGAACACTTACTTTTTTACAGTTCCGATACATTATGATGATCACTGTAGAGTGTGTCATCGCTTGGGTGACCTTCTGTGCTGTGAAACCTGTCCCGCTGTATATCATTTAGAGTGTGTGGATCCTCCTTTACTTGATGTACCTTCTGAGGACTGGCAATGTGCTTTGTGTAAGCAGCATAAGACTGTTGGTGTAACTGATTGTCTTCCTGATGCTGAGAAGCAAGGTTTATTATGCCGTCATGAACATTTGGGATTTGATAGGCAGGGCAGAAAATACTGGTTCATTGCAAGGAGAATATTCGTGTAAGCAAAATAAACAGAAAAGGCTTTTACTATTAATTGTCTACCCCCAACTGTCTATAAATGCATTAACATTTCATGAATAGCAATTCTTTCACATAAATGTGAACATTCAGTAGAAAAAATTTTATAATCACACTTCTAAATCATATATATTTTGTAGTATTGTGAAAGTTCTCTAGATGGTCTGTTTAGCTAAAACTATGTTTATCATCAATTGTACAATTTTATTAATGTTGCATTTATTTATACTTAATATCATTTTTATGTATTCTTACTCTGGAACTCTTTAGCGTAAAAAAGGAAATTCCACTGGTAAAACTTAATTCAATTGATAACCACTGTTACAAAAAAATATCACATGTCAATAGGGGACTGTAATAGTAAAGCTAGAGGTATTTAATAATATTATAAAACTTTTTTCAGTGAATCTGAGAACGGTCAAGTATGGTACTATAGTACTCCTCAACAGTTTGAAGAATTGTTGAATGTTCTCGACTCAGAAGAAATGGAAACGCCATTAGTTCGTGAATTATTAGAAATGCGGCAAGAAATTTTAAGACAAATGGACATAACAGAGAGTTTAACAAACCAAATGAAAGGAAATCGGAAATCATACTTAGAGGTTGAAAAAGCAAATGTCATCAAACAAAAAAAAAATAAGTCTGATCACAAACACCAAGACAGTAATCCACAATTAAAAACGGATGGAAAAATTGATAACCTACCCACAATGGATAGTGATGTATTAAATGAAGTGACTATTATGAGTGAGGATTCTCAAGATAATAATGACATAGATCAGCAAGAGTCAACAGATGAAGATGATGACAAAAAGAGTATTAACCAATTAATGTGTAAATCTAAAGGTATAATTAAAAAAAAATTAGAAGAAGGTAAAAGAAATTACAGACGTGAATGTATACAGGGTGTGAGTGAACTAAAAATGCATATCTACAGTATGATTCCAGCATGTTTTTATTAAAATGTTCTGAAGTTTTAAATTCTGTTAATTTTGTCATACATATTGGGTAGATTAATGAACTGATTATTTAAAAAGACATTTACCTCGCAGCAAGGCATTTACTTCCTTCTTATTCTATTTTGCTTGATTGTCATGTTTTTCATGTATGATAACTTTCTGATGTATAACTCAAATGTGTTATGTATATTTGTTGTGTAGCTCATATATTTCATATTTTGAGACAGTTTCCCTTACACCCTGTATAAATTTACATAAAGAAATTTAGTGATTTTTTAGTAATTAAAAATTTGGTATGAATTTTTCAGTTTCTGAACGATTAACCAGACAGAAATCCAACCAAATGTCAAATGGAACATATTTATTCAAATTAGGAAATGAAAATAATTTTAAGACCTACATTAACCAGTATGCAAGCAATTCTCTGGCTTTAAATAAACCTCAAAGAAATGAGGAAAGAGACAAAAAACGCTATATGTCACATAAGTTTTCTCTATCTTCTACTCAAGAGTTCAAATGGGTTGGTCTTCTAAATGGTATGTAGTAAATAATATTTTCATACTATCTGGCTTTGAAGAAATTTTAATGACCCATTTTAATACAAACATTTATTACATTCTAGCAACAAAACCATTCTTAGTTGCAACTTTGAGACAGACTTTACTGCAGTTAGAATCTAATATTGTGCTACAGTTTATGCATCCAAATTGGTCCTTGTTGAGAAAACCATGGGTACAAGCAGTCCAACTTTGTCAAGCACCACGTGACTTCTCAAGGGCATTGTGTGTGCTACAGGTAAAATTAAGATATTTAAACACCCAAATATTTCAAAAGAAATTATCATATGCAACAGTTGCAATTAACTCAGTATGACATTAGGTCCACCAATTTTCTGTCTAGATTGGTCAGCTATAGTCAATTATGTTTTGTAATTTCAAGCTTTAATGGCAACTTTAATATAATCATTTCTGTGTAGGCATTCTGGTTCAAGAAATGATTCTCGTCGTCTATTAAAAATACCTAAAATAGTCATAAATACTGTAAACGTTAATAATATTTATATTTATTAATGTGTTGAAATTACAGGCTTGTATTAAAAATGTTGTATGGGTACCAGCATGGCATGAACAGCTGGGTCATGTTAGGCTTATACGTACGACTGCTGCCGAGCGTGAAGAACGAAAAAAGCTAGATAAAAGAGAGAAAAAAGAAAGAGATGAAGAAGAAGAACGTTATCGCACTGCCTACAATTTCGTAAAATATTCTCTTGGTCTTCGTCATCAGGTATTGACTTAAATGTTACTTTTGCATACTTATAAATAATAATATAAACGAGGTACCACTTATATCAGGATTCTTGAAAACGTCCACTCGATAACTGACATCTACATAAATACTCCTTTTGTGGTGTAGATGCTCAACGGACAGATAAGAACGAATTTTATGCAAACCTGTCCAGCAGAGATTTCATCTATAATAATACCATCGCATATAATCAATTGAAATGGCTTTTTGATTTAAAAATAATACAACTTTGTAAAAACTTATAATTCAATGTACATTTTATAATATCCTTGTAATATATATATTTGAAGATCATTCTTATAATAGCTACTATTAGGCACAAATTAATTATTAATTAATTAAATTCAGCACTTATAAAATTATAGAGCTTGTATCAAAGTTTAAAACAATAGATAAACTACAAAAGAATAAATTATAGATAGATAGAAATTAAATAGTCTGAATTAAATTAAAATATGGAACAATTCTTGAGCAAGCTATTTTTGGTAAGGTAAATGGACTTGCATGCACTGTGGATTGGAAGGAAATGTATTAGTATTTAATTGCAGAATTAGGCAGGGCAACTACCTATACAGACTCACAAGGCCGTAGTACTAGTCAGTAAGACCAGAAAGTAAACGTAGTAACATTGGTCGTACGAATTGAATGCACGCACTGAATACGTTTTTCTCTACGAAATACACACTGTCCCTGTGAATCGCTGTCATCAAAGTCTTAATGGCACGTGAACAATAATCTCGATTGTCAGCTAGTTCATTCAGCTATCTTAGAGATATATTTTTATTTATAACACAAAATCTATCTTTTGATATGTGACCAGCTTAATTTTTTTACTACGAATAATATTACAGTATCAGACTCAGAGAAGTATATTTTGTTTGTTACATTCAAGTGCTCTATATCACCATCTACAGATTTTGGCTCTGCATAGCCATTGTAAGACACCCTATATACTACAATCATGTTAATCACAACTTTATTAAATATTGTCGGTAGGTTTGGAAGCAGAAAGGAGAAGAATACAGGATTCATGGTCAGTGGGGTTGGTTATGGAATTCTGCAACCAGAAAATACAAAAAGCATAATTTTACTATCAAACCAACACTAAGCAACGGTCCAACAAAAATAGCAGTAAGAGTGAGAGAAGGCAATGTGACTAAAATTTTAGCCGTTGAACCTAAAACTTATGAATATTTAACATCCAATGAAAATAATGAAAACAACGATGTAACAGAAAAATGTAAGTTGCAGTTTTTTTTAGACATAGGGGACATCCTACCACAATTGTATTTTTTAAATTTTATTGTTATTTTTTAGTACCACCATCTATGCGTCATCTTGTAATTCAAAAAGAAGACGACACGACTTTTGAAGAGATAGATGTTGAAAAAGCATTAAGCTCTTCCATAAGAATGTATTATCCTAAAATTGCTAAAAAATCTCGATTAGACGACTTTTTAGCACGACGAACATATCTTAAATTTATGGAAGAAAAGAAATTAGCCAATGTATTGCTTAATGTTAAAAAGGAAAATACTAATGAAAAAAGTGAAGATTACAAAAATATTGATGTTGAAAATGAAGATCCAGAACACGACATTTCTTCTATTTGTGATTCAAGTCAATTTGTAAAACCAAATACAAAAAATGTTGACGTTCTTCGAGAAAAGTATCAAGAACTATCTCAAATAACGAAACACTACAAATGCTATTCTCAAACTTGTAATAAAATTGAAAATTTATCAAATTTTAATATTAACGCAAAGGTCGATTGTTATTCGCCTTTATGTATAATGAAGTTTAAACTTATAAATGAACTTGTAAAGCTTTTGAAGAGTGATGTAATCAACTCTACGAATATTTTTGAAAATTCCAAAGATTCTTCAAAATTCTCGATATTGGAACAATATCTGCTTGGTAAAAGCTCATCACAGCATAATTCTAATGATAAAATCTTAACGGATTTACTATCTGCTGTAGCATGTGCTCAGGAATATGATAACAAGAATAGTGATAGTTTTGTCAAGAGAAAGTTAAGTAATAATGATTCTCAAGTTAAGACAGAAAAGCTGGATGTTGTTGAAGATGTCATTAAAACTGAGAGTACCCTAGAAGAGTGTGCAGTACCGGCTGTCGGAAATGAAATGGATATTGATATTACATCTTGCAACAACGAGAATGAGATGGAAGTTGGACCATTAAAGGAGCTGACTGATAATGAGCATCATAATGTTTCTGATACCGATAAGACACGCCCTCCAATTCCAAAACTAAAAATATCTAGAGGAAAATCATCCAAATCTTCTAATACTACAAAAAATGAGACTTCGAAAGATTCTTCATATAATTGTTCTTTGGCACAAATAAAAAGAGAAGAAAAAGCGAAGTATCGTGCGTCTGTCAATAGAAGATTTGGTGTAGTAAAGACTTTCAAAAGAGAAGAGAAAAGCGTAAAGTCAGAAAAAAAAGAAGGTGAAGTTGTCAGGATATATTCAGCTGAGTCGTCAAAGGGCAAAATTTATTTAAAAAGGGTGCAGACAACTGCTGTTGAAAAGAAAAAGAAACGAACTCCAGTAAAATACCCTTTGTGCTCTACATTTCACACTCGTAGTAAATCAAAAACAATAATGGTGTTACCTCATCATGAGTTAAGGAAACTATGCAGGCAAGCAGGCCATAGTAGTATATCTGGTTTCAGTCACAATGCAAAACCAAATCAAGGTGTTTGGCCCTACCCTTGCCCTAGACCATTATTTAAAACATGCTGGTTGTATAGAACTGTGAATTTGCAATGGCTCGCTAGTGCTGCTTTACAATTACGTATTATGTGGGCGTGTTTGAGGTGGGATGATATGGCTGCCAAACCAGCTACTGCAGATGGTAAACATCAATTAACCACTGATACAGAAATAGTTTCATTAGAATTACTAAAACATCGTCATTTGGGACAATTTTCTGAACACACTCAATATCTGCGAAGACGTGTCGTGATACCTCTGGAATTACCAAAGACTATACGAGAAGTAACATCTATTCGTAGTGGCTTGAGAAAAAGAAAACGGGCAGAGTCTCCTCAAAACACTGAACCTCAGGTGTATATTATGCAGTGAAGTATAATAATTAACTTTAACTTTAATGTAATTTAGTTATTAAATTTATTTCTATTATTCAATAACAGGTCTCTGAGGAGTGGGTGGATGAGGACAAATTGGAATTATGGGAAGTCCGTCAATATGGTGAAAAATCTGATCGAGGAACTCCTGTAACCCGCACATCAACTGGCAAACTGCCTCACAGAAACGTTGCACCTCCACCAAATGCTTCCGACCTCAAAGATAAAATGGAGCAACAACTACGTGAACAACGAGCTGCACATCAGCAGAAAAGAGCCTTAGAGATGTCCCAAGGTAAAATATACTGTTCTAGTAGTGCTGTATTAATTTACTGTCAAATGGTAATAGAAGCAATTCATCTGCAGTATTTTTAATCAATAAGAAAAATGTTATGAGTAAAGTGACTCAATAAATACTTCAAATATAAACAATAATAGCTTTCCAGACTAATATATACTACTTGCTTTCTAAATAATAGCCATATCGGGCTGCTATTGTGGATAGCCTAAACTTCGTGATGTCTTAGGAACTCTAGCATAAAAACAAAAGAATTTCATGATGTTGTAAGAGCAACTTTTCCACATCATATTTTTATTTTGGATTGTCATAGAAATACCATTTATTGTTAAAGCTAACCAACTAATTTATAAACTTTATATGTTTTACTCATTTACAGAAAAAGTAAAGTCTACTCCAAATCAAACATCTGGAAAAAGTACTCTTACTTCTTTATTGTCAACAAATGCAACAACACCTACTGGACAGAAAACTGTTATAGGTACTAGAAGAATAATTATGACAAAAGGAGCTGATGGTTCTACGCGAGTTATTAGTCAATCAATTTCGAGTAAGGGAGGACTCGAGGGAAATAAATCAGCCACACCACCACCTAAAGATGGACCACAAAAAGTGCAAATTATTCGGGCTCCAGATGGAAAAATAACCGTCAAGGGATTGCTTCCGGGACAACAATTGATACAAATGGCAGATGGTAAATTACATGTTGTCACGGCTGGACAACAAGGCATCACAGGTCAGCTAGTAGCAGCTTCTCCTCCAATAAAGAATACGGAAATAACACAGAGTAAGTCTGAAAAAGTGTGCACTGCGACTAAGAATTCCAATGAAGATACGCGATTGACGTCTACGCCTCG
>KZ231421.1:696-16784 GCA_002197625.1 Bombyx huttoni
TAATAATATTATGAATGTTTGAGTAACTGCTCTTACTGTTATGTTATTAAGAAAATAAATCGAATAAATGTGAATATTATCATAATAAGAATTTCTCTCAGTTTCGATTCTGAAACACACTTAATTTATACACACTCACTCATTAAAGTTAAGTAAGTTACTAACAACTACATACTCAAATTATAAGATAATTGATTACATTACTCTGTTATGTAAGTCCGAATCGTTCATTGACGGTGGCAGATAATATATTTTTTTTTCTTTGGTCACATAGTTTTTAAAATTGTGTGCTTACGCAAGTTTTATAACGTTCTCGATAGCGTAAAAGTTAACTCCAATTCAAGGAACACCGCCCTTAGTGGCAAACGTAATTAACGTTCCCACTCTATACAAATTTAAGTTAACTTTTACGCTATCGAGAACGTTAAACATTTCGCACTAAACACGCTGCACACTGTACGTGCCGATAAACTGATTAATTACAATATACCACGTTACTTCATTACAATAAATTATGTCCAATGTACTTGATCGTAAATAACATAAACATGATAATAAAATTTATCTCTGACACACTTTTATACGTAAGAGAAAATGCATATAAATAAATCGTGATCTTAAGAAAACTGATAATGGGGATTATTATGAATTTAATTGACAAATACAATTGTATGAATGTATGTAATGGAGTTAAATTTTTTTTCCGACCTATTTGCTGGTAACCTAAGGGGTTATTCCAGCTTCAGTTCGCAGAATCTACCACCGAATCATTATCGCGACCCGTTAAGAAGATCCGACCAGAAACTACATATGTGAGCTGGTTTTTTTTTCATTTATGCAGCCTATCTACTGTCGACTGCTGAACATAGGCCTCTCCAAAGGATGTCCAGTGTGAACTAGCGATGCTCACTAGGTCGTCGGTCCCTCTGGTAGGTGGCCGTCCCAGACTGCGCTTGCCAGTACGTGGTTTCCACTCAAGGATCTTTCGGCCCCATTGGCCGTCCGATCTTCGCGTTATGTGGCCTGCCCACTGCCACTTGCTAATAATGCGCGCTATGTCGGTAACTTTGGTTCTTCTACGGATCTCCTCATTTCTGGTTCGATCCCATAGAAAAACACCAACCATAGGCCTCTCTACTGTGCGGCTTTAAGCTTCCAAAAAAGATCCTTTGTGAAATACCACGTCTCAGAACCGGAAGTCATCTCTGGTACACACATTAATTGCACAATTTGTCTTGAGACTTTGGGGGATTTTGAACGAGAACACATTTTTTAATTTACGTACACTGCCCAGCCGAGTTGGATCCGCCTACTGACCTCTCTCTCGAAGTTGGACTTCCCTAATCGGAATGCCTGTCCTAGGTATATATATCTGTCTGTCTACAACTGCAAAAGTATAGTTCCCAACAGTTAGTGCAGTGGGTTTAACATGGATATATAACATGATTTTCGTTTTATCCATATTTATTTTAAGACGCACACGTTGAGAAACTCTATTGAAATCGCCGAGCATCTTTCCAAAATCTTCCATCGACTCAGCCATGACCATATCGTAAGCACACCTTTTTTTTTAATGATTGAATTATTACTGGTGGCGTGAAGGCCTTTCCAGCTTCATCAGGACAGGTGGGCGAGCAGAGCTCAGCCAGGAAGGGTGGAATTTGCTAACGGCTGCCCGAGCGTCTCTGAAGGAGACCTAACAACTCAAAGGCAGCTCCTTTGCCAATGAATCTACTACCGGATCGGATCAGCAAATCGTAGATGTGTGATGTAGTAGCCATTGATATTGATGCCAAATCCTTGCCCTTCCAGGAGATTGAAGGAATCCTCTAAGGCAGCAGTAAACAGTTTACGGCATCGCTGGAGATATCTAGGAACCACCCAAGTTGCGATGGAATCAAAGGCATTTTCATAATCAATAAACCCCAAGCAGAGTGGCCGATTATAACCTTTAGTCTTTGGACAGTGTCTATGGGGCTGTGGGCTATGTCTATGTGGATTGTGTCTATGGGTTATAAGTTAATAAGAACGCGAATTTTCATATAATTTAGCCGATTTTTAAAAGGAAGGTTCTTAATTCAACTGGTATTTTTTATGTGTGATGGATACATCAGAGCCTTTTACATGTAATCTGATTTTGATGATTCATTTGAAAGCTGCTGCTTCTCTGGCCCCATTTGCGTGGGCTATGTCTATGTGGATTGTGTCTATGGGTTATAAGTTAATAAGAACGCGAATTTTCATATAATTTAGCCGATTTTTAAAAGGAAAGTTCTTAATTCAACTGGTATTTTTTATGTGTGATGGATACATCAGAGCCTTTTATATGTAATCTGATTTTGATGATTCATTTGAAAGCTGCTGCTTCTCTGGCCCCATTTGAATTATAAGAAGAACTGACCAACACTTTTTAAGCTGTATAAATAAACAATTTACATAATGGATTTTATATTGACTTCAACTATATTGATTGTATTTTAATTCTATTTTTTTGATCTTGATTTTATTATTTTTTGTCTTAAAATGTTTTATCTAACTAATAATAATAAAAGCTAATTATAAATGAACTAATAACAAATGCTAAGACAAGTAATTGCCCACCATTACTCAGAAATAGTCTATGTGATTTTTTTTGTTTTCAGATGCATTCATAGCTATTTAAATGTGGCTAAGTAAATATTAAAGCATTATATTATAATTAAAGTAAGTTCCTGTATTTTGATGACTGTACCAATGTAGCTCTACATTATTTATTTTTAGTGGGAATGATTATTTTTTGCCTATAGGTCTCTAAACCAGAATCAAGAAAGTACTATAAGGTGTTGAGGGGGCTAATGTTGCATTGTGCACGTCTTCTAATTAATAGACAAGACTATTATAATTAAGATCCTCTGACCTCAAATATATCAAATTGAGGGTATAATTACATTATAAAAAAAATTTGTAGGTTCTGTTAGTGTTATCAAAATCTATAGACCACAATATAACAACACTGCCTTTCTGAAGAACGTAGAAAACTTGATATTTTTTAATTGCAAGCTATTACAGAATTTGTCTTTTACACTATCATTTATCAATTTCAAATGAAATAGTATAATTGTAATAGTAAAATTGGGAGTAACAAATCAAATTTTCACATGACGCATTCATGGTTTTTTTAGAACATTTCATTTCTCTTTTATCTGTGAAATTGAACCAATTAACAATTATTTAAATCTGCTGCAGAGTGGCAAGATTTTCATGAAAGAATGTGTCAAATTTAATTTAAAATTTATTTTTTGTTTCCAAATAAAATAAATGTTATGAAAAACTTTGTTGTTGACTATTTATCTATTGTCATAAGTCTTAATTATACTTTTAAATTTAAACCAATTGCGTCAAATTACTTGTGTGGATGATAGTAAAATTAATTAAAAAAGTTTATTGCAATAATCTCACCTCAATATTTCCCATTGTTTGAAAAGCAGTGAACACAAACATAAAACCGAATCCTAATATAATAACATTTACGAACTTTCGATCCATTTTAGCAACGATGTTGAAATTATTTCAAATTAAATTTTAAACGTGTATACACTCGAGTGATTTCAGCTGTACTGAGAAAGTGAGAACTATACTTTAATGCTTTCTGTTATTGGTGTGACGTTTGGATATATATGTACGCTCCCTTCACTCAAGTCCACTTGTAGTCAAGTTGAGTTTATTATTTTGATATTGATATTCTATACTGAGATTGCTGATTTGTTTAAATACATTCCACCAGTATTATCTATGCATTCCAGATTACTATTCTATTATTCTATAACCGTAATAACCCGGCCTAAGCTTTCCTTTATGGTCCGCCGATTTGGTAGTTCACAAATTTTTTCGTAGATAGTACTCATAAATATAAAGCTGTTTGCAAAATTTCATGTTGCGGAATCGCAGGGTTCACCAGACAATTTTTTTAAAGTTTCGATCCAAACTAGAAGAAGCGTTAATGTAGACGTTAAAGTTGACGTTTTATGTTACTTAACAAAATATTAAGTGTATCATCTATGGTTCCATTCCAAGTAAACGTTTGGAGGCTGAACGACGAAGAAGAAGGAAAACCTTCCACCGCGCAGGTATAATTGCCCGGTAGGTCGACGGTCCGAATGTTGTTTTTCGGAACTTGTATATATGCAAGCTTGTCTTGAAAACTTCGCAAGCGAGATTTAGGTATCTGTCAAATATCTTTTTGTGATTTGTATGGTGGCCTTTGGTGGCTACCGCGACAAACGTGCATTTTATTTCAAAAAAAATTCTACCGACTGTATTATATTATTTTGATTATATATTTATATATTACATTAAGTGTAATTAGTGTGCACAGTAGTTGTTGCTATAGTATGAAATTATATTGACTTTTTACACAAAAAACAACGAATTTTTGTTAACACTGCGGAACTCAACGTGAAATGACATAATTTTTATAGCGTCCAGTCGTAGTTCCAACGAGAAATTCAGCAGACTGATATATTAAGTTAGGTTTCACATCATGTTATTTAGCGAGGTCGACGATTACGTCTACCAGAGTCCCTAAACTTGCTCCCAATGCTAGAGCTGCAAGCGTCTCGTGACAGTGTTAGCATATCGGCTGGATCCGTAAGGACCTGCTTAGGACCTCGATAGAGAATGGTTCCTATATGAACCGAAATCGTGCAGTAGTCAGCGACGGTAACGACGACAGCGACTTGACGGTTACCATGATGCTTTTATACGCATATGACGCTTATATTACGCATTTATATGAAAACTAAGACAAAACGATATTTGAAACTCCATTAAAAGTTACATGTGTGTAGTCCAATTTTACATTTATCATATCATTATTCCGTGATCCCAACGTTAACATAACCTCTAAAAATTCTTAACATGACAAATTAGGCTGTATGGAATGATATGTTCGTCTTTCTCGTTGAAAAATGTAATGACTACTTGAATTTCGAAAAATCATTTTTCTCAAAGTTAAACCATGTTGTAGAGGATAGCGACAATTTTATAGATTTACTATATAAAATTACTTAACCTTCTGATTAGACATTTCTCCTTTAAATCCAAAGAATAAAAACCAATAGTTATGTACCTTAGCCTGAGTAGATTGATTACTAAACATCGATCTTATTACGATTTTTATTTTATTTATTTGGTTCCACGCTGGTTGTAAACGCCTTAGTCTATTGTGACTAAATAAACTCGGACAATTAGGATACAAACCATGTTAAACAAGCCATTCCAGCACAAAACATAAACACCAGAAAGAGATCAAACTAAACTTTTTCTGATTAAATGCCAATGCTTAAATGTAATTGAAACTATCTTTGAGTTGTGCTCTTATTGAAACAAATATAATCATATCTAAAAATTTTACTGTTTTGGGATCGATTCATTGATTAAATATGAATCATTAAAATGTTTCACTAAGGAAATCGATTTCTTAATAACCGATTTAAGATTGTCATCCCTGTGTCATTTGGTCAGAGAAATATATTTTTTGTTTCTGCCTGGATAAGTTTTTTATTCAATAAAGTTGATAAAGCTATCTTGTTAACGATACATTGAATAGTTTATTAAAATATTAGTGAATGTGTTAGTCAATTTATTTTAACGATTGGAAATGTAGTGCCTTATTGGACTGTTTGTGTATTTTGTCCTTTGGGTAAGAAGAACTTTATAGCAGCGGATGATCTCATTGACGTTCTGTCATTACGTTCTTTTTAGTTAGATCTTGATCGTTTTGTTAATAAACGTTTTGAGTCCAATGACCTTGCGGCTTAAAAATAAAAATCATACAAGTAATCAACGAAAATGAAGAAACAGTTTTATAGAGTTAAACAACTTGCAGACCAAACGTTTTCCAGGTACGTACTGTCTGATCTTCGAGTTTTTATCTCGCAAAAGATAAGATTTATTTCTTTTGTACTCAAATAATTGCATTTTATCATTAGCAGTACTTTACGTACAGCACAGTAACTTCAACCAGCAATTCTTCCCAATTTCCGAAATCGACGTCTATAAATGGCGCCTTTTTTGTGTGTATACTTAATGTAGTACTATAAACAATCTTGTATGTATTATTATAATTTTGTAATGCTTAATTTAGAATCTGTGCCAAGATTGATAACTGAATATTGATAAGTAATGCTTACAGATCTGGAAAAGGAGAGGCCCTAACAGATGAACTTCATACAGCTGACAGGAAAGTGGAAAACCTGCGAAATGCTTTACAGCTTGTTAGTAAAAGGCTTTCAACAGGTGCTGGAAATACACAAGGTCAAGATCCAGCTGCCAGAGAGAAGAGGCTCAAAAAGCTTCCAGAGTATTTATTGGGGTTGTCTTTGTGTGAAGCTAGCAACTTTGACGATGATGAGAGTATTTTAAAATTCATATTATATGAATGTGGTAAGTGTTGATGTCATAGAAAACTCTGTAATATCTATAGTGTAAGCCTACTATAATTATTAATGTAAAATCATGCTTAAGTATTACAAATATAATTTAGTAAACATCTAAAGTAATGATTGTGTGGTCATTAACTTATCAGTGGATTTTGGTGACTACTGAGCAGCATATGGGCCAAGACCTGTCCATCTAATAAGCCCAGCTTCTAATAAGCATCTAATTAGTCCAGTTAATAAGAAATTGCAAAGAGATAAAAAATTTAACTTGATTATTTCAAGTATATCATATTATAATTTTTCTTGCTTTTGTTATATTTCTAAAATTAGAGGTAAAATAGATCTAGAGCTAAAATAGGGCTCTCTAATCAAACTTACAGATCAATATGACATTGATACCTGTATGTGGTTGTGATTTGCTTTTGTGAAGCATGCTACCATTCTCATTAGTAACTTTATTCCTGACCTCTAATAAAATTTTAGGTAAAACGGAGAAGTTCTTGGCTAATGAAATAGCTGAACATGAGTTAAAAGTTGAGCAGTTGGTATGTGCCCCTTTAACAGTAATAAGTGATCATGATCTACCTGCAATAATGAAAGCCAAAAAACAGCTCAGCCGACTAATTAGTGAGAAAGAGTCTGCAGCAAGTAGATACAATGTGAGTTTCTTATCAGTAAAGATTATCTTTGACATGGACTATGTTTTATCTGTCACATGGCATTTTAGATCAATATATTGTGTAACACTATTATGCCTATACGATTTGTTTGCGTAGCAGAAATGTTACTATGTTTACATACCCCCAAATAATATCATGTATCTTAAAATATAAAGCAATGAAATAATTACTATGGTTTTTAATCTTATTGTTGTATAGCATCTAGATAAACAAAAAGAAGAAAATCCCACAGCCTATACGATTTGTTTGCGTAGCAGAAATGTTACTATGTTTACATACCCTCAAATAATATCATGTATCTTAAAATATAAAGCAATGAAATAATTACTCTTGTTTTTAATCTTATTGTTGTATAGCATCTAGATAAACAAAAAGAAGAAAATCCCACAAAACTGGCAGCAGCCCGAGAGGAACTTGAAGAAGCTGGCACAAAAGTAGAGTCTGCACGCGATGCTCTTGCGGCAGATATGTTTGCCCTCGTAGCCAAAGAAGCCCAACTTGCTCACACTCTACTGCAGTATGTTAAATTACAAAGAGCTTACCACGAATCTGCTCTACACTCACTACAAGATACCGTACCAGAGTTGGAAAAGTTCATCAGTAAGTAATGATTGAAGTAATGTTTGAACATTAGCCCTCATCGGGTAATACAAAATTTACCAGTATAATTTTACTGTAGTATATTTTTTTTTATAAAATATTGGAATCATATTGTTGAGCGGAATTTGTTTTATAAAAATAGTCATGTAAAAATAGAAACTTAGCTGTAAACATTTTGTTTTTGTCACTCATCTATCCACTTCAACTGAACTGAATTTTTTACACCTGTATAATAAGTAGTTTTAACAAACAAACAAAAACTTCAGACTTATCTATCACATTTAGAAAGATTCTAGTCCCCTAAATTCTTTTTAAGCATAAAAAAGCCTGGTCACTAATAGAATCACGATTAGAACTGTGTGGTGAATAAAAAAGATTCATAAGAAAACAGTAATATGTCATCATTGGTAGGGCATACAGGCCATAAAAGAGGACATTGAAGCTATTAATATAATAAATTAATATTAAAGATTAGTAGACATAACCCTTGTCCTACATCTAACATTACACACCATTATGGCACCATGTTTTAAGAGAATTTAAATCTTAATCTGGCTTTTAGACTGCAGATACTCTATCAATGATGATTTTGGGTACTTATCATTGCTTTATAACTGTTTGTTGGTCATACATAAGTAATTTAAAAATACTAAGGTGTGATTATCCAATGATTCCAATGGGTGTGATTATCTTTAACAATCCTGTTAATAGACATGTATTAAAAATTATTTTTCATATATAAATTTATATTCAACCACAGAAATTAGATAAATGGGTTATTTGTATTAAATCTAAACTACTAATCTTAAATAATAAATGTACCGCGTTGTATGAATTTTTTAATTGAAAATTGAAAACTGCTATATTATTGTTGTATTATATCAAAGTTGATAATTGATTTATTTATCACTCTAATCAAATTAACCCCCAACAAGTGTCATTAACTATTATGTATTTGTTACAGACGATAGTTCTGTGAAACCAGTTTTTGGATATCCATTGGAAGAACACTTGCGAGTCACTGGGCGCACTATTGCTTTTCCTATTGAGCTATGCGTCTGCACATTGCATGAATTGGCACTACATGAGGAGGGACTCTTCAGAATAGCTGGTGGTAAATATTTCAGGCACATGTGTAATAAAAGTTAAGATCCCAAAATAAATATTGAAAGCTTTTTAATCCTTATTTATATTATGTAAAAAAGTTTTTATTACTTATGATATTGGTATGGTTTTATTGAAGGGACTACTCCCAAAAATGAAAAGGCTATCTGGAAAAGATGACAAAAATCCAATTAGTAATACAAAAAACAATATTGTTTTAGTAAGTTTTATGTTTCATGAGCTCTTAATGCAAATTTAATAGCTAATTTTTTATAACAGTAGTTCTGCTTCTGTATATGCTTTCAATAATTCCTGAATTCTATTTTAGGATGAGTTACACTGCCCAAATCTAAAGATTAAGATAATTAATATAGGATAGCATTGCATTGATAGCATTGACTTGATTATCGCTAGTCTGTAGTGTAACTATAAAGCATTTAATACATAAAAAATAAAATAATTTAAATAGAAAACACAAGATTAAATATTAATAGTAGTCTTAAATATTTAATTCATATTAAAAAACGATAAGCATGAAATGAGAAGTGTTTAGTAGACACTAACATATATTAAAAATTACAGCAACATCAAAAGTGAGAAGAATGAAGCTTTCACTGGATGCAGGGTTGTTCAGCGTGCCGCTACCACCGGATTACAGAGATATGCACGTTGTGGCGTCAGTACTGAAGTCATATTTGCGTGAACTACCTGAGCCTCTTCTGACATATAGGCTTTATGAGAATTTTATGAATGCCTCACGTCAACCGACAGAACAAGCCCGACTTAACGCCCTTTGGGAATGTATACATTTACTGCCCGATGCTAACTACCAAAACCTTAGATATCTAATAAAATTTTTGTCCGCTTTGACTCAAAACCAAAACAAGAACAAAATGACGCCATCAAATCTGGCAATCGTGGTAGCTCCCAACTTATTGTGGGCTGCGGATGAGAGCACTTTCGATATGAATATCACAACAGCAGTGAACTGCGTTGTGGAGCTCCTCATTAAACACGCTGACTGGTTTTTCAAAGACGAAGTTAACTTTTTTATTTCATTCACCAAAGAAGATTTATTACCAGGCCTGTACCAAGACGGTTTCACCCCTAATTTCGGGCACGGGTATAATCAAACCGCCGCTCTCGCTCAAGATCAACCCAACGGCGAATACAGCAGCATGAGTAAATCGATGTTTGATTATAACCACCATTCGGAACAGGTCAAGTACAGTCAGGCCAAGGCCGCAGTCGACGGTCCCGGTCGACATTCACGGAGCAACAGTCACGACACCAGCCTTATCTTATTAGAAAGTGAGATCAAGAAGGCACAATCTAATAGTTCCCTCTCAGACCAGTCCAGCCCGCCCCACGGAAGTCCCAAACCAATAACGAGACGGAAAAACAAGCCTCTTGCTCCGGTCCCGCCAAATTTTACTCCAGACAAAAACAAAAAAACGGATAATCAAACTCAGACGACAGCCCAAACGCAAATCGAACCCACGCGAGAGATACAACCCGCAGCGAAAACCGAAGTCGAGAAGCCGGCCAAGCCACCTAGACCTGTCATATCCGACACCGGCAAGGTAATAACCGGGGTGCAGACGATTAACCGGTCCACCTATCGGCAGAACAAAGCGCTCAAGGAGGAGGCCCGCGAGCTCGTTTCAGATGCACGGCGTCAGAGTCTCGAGCTAGAGCGAGACGGAACAGAGCTCTCGCGAACCGACTGTACCCTTGTGGTGCGCAACCTCACCGCGCACACCGGGGTCGTCGGCCGCATGAAGGTAGTCGGAGACACTCGCTCACCCCTCCTTGCCGGCAAGCAGCCCCCGCCTCGACCCGTGGCAGCCCCGCGCACTCTCGTGCCTCTAGCGACGGACGTCGACGCAGACGTCACTCTGCGCAACAAGCCTGCCGTGCCCGAGCGGCCGGCCACTTTGCGGCCGCACAGCTTCCGTGCCCCTCGAGGTTCTTCTTCCTCTGACGTGGAAGTCGCGCCGACCGTGCTCGAGCGGACGCACATCTACACAGGACAAACAACCCCCGACTGTGATCCAGGTGGGAGGCGGCGACGAGACTCCGCGAGCGACTGTGCAGCGCACGCACAGCTCCGGTGGTAAAGACGCAGAGCTCGACGAGGGCAAGGGTCTGAGCGCGAGCCGGCAGCTGTCGCAATCGGAAGGTAGCATTGCCGAGTGTCCGTCACCGCGCGCTCGTCCGGCGCGGCCGCAGGTGCCAGCGCCGCCGCCGCCAGTGTCCGTCTCGTCGCCGGAGCCCGTCCAGCCAGCGTCGCTCTCGCTGCCGGAGTCACTCCCACCGCCGGCGCTGGGTCCGCTGCAGGAGAGCACAAACTTGTAGCGAGGTGCTCCCCGCGCTGATATCGCACGAGACTGATGTTTGCTTTTATCCTCCATTGACGAAGTCGTCTGATTTCGACTGAAGAAGGGAATGAGAGCTAAAAGTATTTTCTTACGTCGATCGAGTATTATGTATTTATTTAGTTAACAAGCGATAGCCTAAATGAACGTTCGCCGAGTCGTCCGTAGCAGACTGATGTTTATTTCGCTCTTCCTTATGCACGAGCAGTACGCTTATCACGCGTTATATTAAGTGTTTCTTGCAACTACACTCTGAAACATCGTAAATTATTAGCGTAGACAAAATTACAATTAATGCTTGTGATATTAGAAGGTAAATGCGATGCCGTACACGTAGGACCGTCTGCCCGTGGCGGGACGGCTGCACAAATATCACATCTAAGACGTCTAGCCATATTTTTATAATCAAATAGTTAGTTTTCAACCGTGCGCTACGCGGGCAACGGAATCAGTGAATATTATTAATTTTAGTATTAAGAATGTTATATAGTATTTACGATGTTTTATGTGATACGCATTTTATGAATATACTGCAAGTATACCTAGCTTCTCTTGTAAGGAATAAAATAATAACACAAAGTCTACACTGATTTTATTCTTAGAAATTTAATATAAACTATTATTTATGTTTGCCATTTCACAATATAATAATTGCGTTTTCCAGTCCTTAACAGTGATATTAGATTTGGTAGTATGTGTGCTGATTGTGTTATGACCTCATCAATTTTCTTTATTTTCTGGTGATTGATGTAGAATCCACCAGCTTCTATAATTCTCATGGCATCATCTAAAAACAATAATTTAAATTTTTATGAGGTTATGAGATGGAGAACACACGCACTAGTCACCGTTATTTTTATTTGCGATCTAATCGACTACGACGAGCAGCATACGGAGTCATGTCGATAGCCACTTAAACAAGATGGACAATAAGTTCGTTCACCTGTAAAAGTTCACAACTGTTAACACTTACAGAGATGAAGTCTTATTGGCCGTTTTCTGTTATTAGAATCAGTGTGCTTAGTGGGTTTTTTTTTATTGCATTGACGAGTGGACGAGCTCACAGCCCACCTGATGTTAAGTGGTTACTGGAGCCCATAGACATCTAGAACGTAAATGCGCCACCCACCTTGAGATATAAGCTGTAAGAGTATAGTTATATTAACGTCCTCCTTGGTGTTAAAAGTTAACTCCAATCAATATGCAGTTGGAATAGTGCCTCTCGGGGCAAACGTTCCGACTCATACAAATATTAGTAAACTTTTACACAACAGAGAACATTAACATAAACTTACTGCATAAAGCACACTGGTGTAGTAAAGGAAATGGGTAGGGCACGGTTACCAATCAGCACGGATGAGCGATAGCATAATTGTACATTCAACCATGTTTATCTTTGTTTGATGACAACAGAATTAAATTTAAATTGAGATGCTGAACTTACTCTCAGTCGGGAAGCATTTAGCTTTCATTCCAAGTTCTAAAACAGTTATCCCGGGTGATAATAGTAAACTAGTAACGGGAGCTCCTTCGAAAACTTTTTCCAGCTCATCACTCTTCAATGCGACTAATGATTTAATATCCTTACTGTAAATAGCAGATGTTGCTCTTTGTGCTTGAGCTAATCCATCCTCTGTAAATGTATAAAATTAATATTGAACATAACTTTCCTACCTATGGTTTTTGTGACTTATACACATATTTATATATACTTTTACGGCTTAGTCTCGCATTTTATTATCATTATAAGGTTTCCTGCAAATACAATAGTTTACAGTTTAAATATAATTAGTAATCAAATTTTCATTTAAATTGAATTTTCTGTAAGCCTACTTATCGAATTGAATTTTTAAACATAAAAAAAAATGAAAATCAATGTCAGTCATAAATTTTCCTATCAATTCCTTCAAGACAATTCTAAAAGAAACGTAACTTTTTAAGTCAACTTATGAGGCAAGCTAAATGGGAAAAGAAAACTTGGATATTTGCGGATCTCAAATTAAAATTAGGAAGTTTACGTACTTCCATGCACCAGAGTTGTTAGCTGCTCAGCCAAACACTGCTGTGGATATCTTTGATCTGGATGCTGTTCGTGTTTAAACATAATATCTTTGATCTCTCCTAAGGTGTAGAAAGTAAATAACTTCAACAATCTCTCAACATCAGCGTCTTTGGTTCGAATGAAGTATTGATACAAACTAAATGGACTTGTTTTTGCTGAATCCAACCATAATGCATTTCCAGCAGACTTTCCAAACTTATCCCCTTCATCTGTTGTCACTAATGGCAATGTTAAACCTAAAAATATTAAAACCAAAATTCAATTTGTCTTATTTCCATGATAATATTAGAGGATTTAAATTAGAAAATTAGGGGTGAGATTAAAATTGGAGGGGATTACTAAAAATTGCATTATATTAGTTTTATTCTGTATGACAATATTTTATTTTCCGCTGTGTAGCTCCTCATAAGTCGAGTTGGGCCAGTAACATCCTCGCAATGATTCTATTACATGCACCGTTCAATTGACCTCCACACTAATAAACTTGTGTAGATTCCTTTGCCACTGCCTTTGAGGCTGACAGATGTCAGATTAGTTGTGACTGCAGGAGACGGACACAAATCAAGACAACATCTTAGTTTCCCAAAGGGATAAAGTGAGCTAGAGTGACCTAGCTCTTAAAGTAGCATGAAGATCTCTGGCTGATCAATGATCAATGATTAGAACAATTTCTGGTAGCTACAGCTAACAATTTAATCATATAACTTATTTTTTTACAAGTCGACCTTTGAATGCAATATAAAACCGATGTATCTAAAAAACTACTTAAAAATTTTAATTATTTGGATTTCACAAACAGATTAAATATGTTTGTATACCTGACTCACATTTTACTAACCATAAACATCTGTCTTTGCAGTTCTACTTATTAATTCATGACCAGCAGTGATATTACCCATCTGATCACTGCCACCTACCTGTAAAAAAATAAATGAAAGAAATTAACATAACTCATAGTAATTTTGTCAGTAGTTTTAAATTATTATATGTATAATATATTAACAGATCGGAGTTTCTCTGAAGGATAGAATCCGGAACAAGGTTGCTCGACAGAGAACTAAAGTCATCGACAAAGCTCAAAAACTTAGCAAGCTGAAGTGGCAGTGAGCTGGCCATATATGTCGTAGGACTGGCTATCGCTGGAGCAAAGGCGTTCTCGAGTGGAGACCGCGCAGCGGAAGACGTAACGTGGGACGCCCCCTGGCTAGGCGGTGCGATGACCTCCGAGTAGTGGCTGGCAAGAAGTGGATGAGGAGAGCTGTAGACTGGGCTCAGTGGTCTGGATTGGGAGAGGCCTATGTCCAGCAATAGACGATTGTGGGCTATGATGAATGATGATGATATTAACAGCTAGATGCTGATTGTTTTGGAATAATTTGATGAATTGCAAGAGTGGAAATATTTGTTGACTTTAAAAATATTATTGAAATTACCATTAGCTGTTATGAGCCTTTTAAGGTAATCTCAAAGTTATAAGTAACAAAAAGACTAAGATTTTAAATACAATGTTGCAAATCAAAAACTGTGTGCCATTCTAATGCTCACTACTAGTTAGATGCCCATAATTTACTAAGAATAATAAATACATCATAATTACCTGAAATCTACAATCATATTCCTTTAGTAAATGCAACCAATCATATGATTGAAATATCTGATAACTAAATTCGGTGAAGCTCATGCCAACTTCAGAATTGATTCTAGATTGAACACTGTGTTTCAACAACATTGTGCCCATTCGAAAATTACGACCTATCTCACTTACAAACTGTATTGAATCTATTTTCCTATACCATTCCTCATTATTGACTATTCTGTAACAAAAAATTCAACATGTTAAACATGTAAATAGCAAAAAAACATCTTACCATTTATTAGCTTTTTATATATAACATAATAAATACCTCAGTGGTCTTGATGGTCTATCTTCTTTGGACAAGATGTATTTATTGTGGTTTTCGAATATGGTTTCTAAGTTGTTCTTGATACATTTTACGTTTTTTTCTATAACTTCTTTTTGTAATGCTGCACGATCAGTGCTTCTACCACTTGGATCACCAATATGACCAGTCGCCCCCCCTAACTAAAATTTTTGGTATTGTATTTAAAATATCAATATATTTACTACTTACTGGCTGTGTCCGTGAATTCTTCCTACTTTTTTCTAGAATAGAAGTATTCAAAGTTACACTTTATTATGCCAGTTACATGCCAGTGAACATCCTGGCAAAATCAATCCAGCCGACAGACAGAAAAAAATTATACAAAATGTTTTTTTGGTATATGTACTGTATAGATATTTATACGGATGTAGTAAAAACAGTTATTTTAATTTTCGTATGGGTACTTGAATTTTATTTATTTGTAAAGATTCTCAAGAAATGTTGAAACTTGATTTCATTGAATACATTAGAATGCAATATATGTAGACGTATGGAAATAGTAAAAATAAATAATAAAAGCTGCCTCACCAATGCAATGACTTGGTGTCCTCCTCTGTACCAATGGAGAAGATTTATTATTACGAGTAGATTCCCGACATGAAGGCTATCGGCGGTTGGATCAAAACCAGCATAAACACATTGTGTAGCTTTGTTCAATAAGTTTAGTATTTCTTTTCTAAAATTAAATTTATGTATTATACAAATAAAATAAATATTATATATTGTACAAATTATTCATATTTTAAGTCATTCCCATCATTGTAGTATATGTTATAATTAAAATGAAAATAAGTTGTAACTATATAAAATTGTGGTTGGATTTTCAGTCAGATTCATCTGACATAGGTCATTGTACATATTATTTGTCAAAATGCTCTATACAATTTTATATCAAGACAATT
>ASCI01160836.1:0-13610 GCA_002197625.1 Bombyx huttoni
TGATAGCCTTGAGAGGCAATATCAGCGTAACCTTGGCGAGTAGGTGAGCTCACGGCGCTTAAACCTAGGACGGTGCTAACACTACCCTAGTAAAGGAGGCCTTCGCAGAATCTACCACCGGCTCGGAACGCGGCCCACTTAGAAGATCCGGCGAGAAACTCAGTGGGCTGTGTCTATGGGTTAATTTCCTTGTCGAGCCCTTCGTCGTAAGCGACAGGTTCGGCGAGGACGGTGACCGGTGCTTGAGCTACCCCAAAGCACCGTTAGTGGATCAGGAGAATCCATGATGACATATTTAGAGCGACATCGAACATACGGTCTACAGGATCGGGTATGAGTCTGTCACCATAGAATATTTCTTGACATAAAATAATTCATAATATTTAAACCTAGGGATTTAAGTCTTGAAGTATTCTGGACCTCCAATTCTGAACTACATGATAATCAAAAGAATTTATTCACTTACTTGATGGTATCCAAAGTGTCAGATATTTCGACAGTTCCCAAAGCCCTGTTGACTGAATGCATGGCTTCCACGCCCATCACTCCTGAACCTCGTACGTCGATCGAGGCCACTATAATACTCCTGTTCGTAGCCAGGTACGAGTTGTAATATTCTGAAAATATTTAATCAGGACCATCATTATCAGACATCAAATGGACAGGCCCAGAAATCACTTAGGTTTAAAGTTTAAATTCCGATTCGAGTATATTATTGTCTGAAGGCATATCTAAGAAGGGTGGTAGTGGAATGGCCAATAGAGATTTAAAAATTTTCAAGATCAGTAATTTTTTTTTCTTGCTTAGGTAAGTGAACGAGTTTTCAGTCCACCTGTTGTTAAGTGATTACTGAAGCCCATAAAAATCTACAACGTAAAAGCGCCATCCAGCTTGATGTATAAGTTCTAAGGTCTCAGTATAGTTATAATATATTTCAAATATTTTATTTAGTTACTGAAATCAAGTAGACTGAGCAAATTACATCATCTACGTATTTGGTTTTTTTTTATTGCGCATATGGGAGTATGACATCACAGCCCACCTGATGTTAACTGGTTATTTGAGCCCATAGACATCTACAACGTAAATTCGCCACCCACCTTGAGATATAAGTTGTAAGATCTCACTATAGTTACAACAGCTATATCCCAATCTTCAAACCGAAACGCATTGCTGCTTCACGGAAGAAATAGGCAGAGAGGTGGTACCTACCCGTGTGGACTCACAAGAGGTCCTACGACCAGTAATTACGCATATTATAATATTGCGGGTTTGATTTTTATTACACGATGTTATTCCTTCACCGTGAAAGTCAATCGTGAACATTTCTTGGGTACGTGTTTCATTACAAAAATTGGTACCCGCTTGCGGGATTCAAACACTGGGGCTTCACTGCTACGAATGCAACAAGCGTCTTATCCTTTAGACCACGACGACTCAAAAAAAAAAAAAAACGTCGACGTATTACAAAGTCTCTAATTTCCAAGATATTGCTATTTGTAGTTTACCTAGATCATAGTTATCCCGAACTCGGGTTGTCCCGGGACCAGCGTACACTCTAACCACCATCGCATACTGTTCTCCTTGCTTTATCCCAGCTGGAAGAATGAGTTTCACGTTTGCATTCACTTCGTTTCCTATTGACATTGCGATGAAATGGGTAAGCGGTAGTTGGTACATTTGTAGGGTATCAATGAGTTTTTTGTTGTCTTTTATCAATTTGAATGTCTCTTTCTGGAACATAAACAACATTAGTGAGTCAAACATGAATATCGGCTAACTGGTTATTTGGGATCTTAAGAGTTTTACACTTTCACAATGATATACAAAGAGAACAGTGTTAATTTGAATCATAAATCACAAAGGTATAATATTAATCTAGTCTTTCTTAATAACTTAATAAAAAATAAAGAATAAATAATATCAAAAATCTACCTTGGCATCGTAAAGGTATATTTTAGGAGGGATGTTGCAAGCGCTACACGTTACTATAGCGTAGTTGGCTCCAGGTGAGAACATCGCCGACACGTGCCTACAAGTCGGTTCTTTGCACGAGATACATCTAACCACACCGCCGGATGTTGCCCAAATTTGCCTTAGCCACGGTAAATGTCCAGGAGCTACTATGTAATACACCGTATTGGTATCTTGATTCCAGCCGACAATCTCCAATACCGTAGAGTTACCGGGACTAAGATCTTCGGTTGTTAAAGTATTAAAATCTACCCTCGCAGCGTGAGGGAAACGACGTTCAGCATGATACAAAGGCTGTATTTCCACCATTTTAGTTCCAGTTTTGTCAAAAATTGGGTCGTTGATGTCGATCCAACCGTTTGGTTCCGTGTGCTCTTTAACAATGCTACATTTGTCTTTCTGCAAGTCACAATTGATCAGGATACTAATACTCTGTCGTCGGTTCAGCCACAGAACAATTAGATTTTGGTCTGAAGCCCAGTTTACACGACCGAGGATGTTGTCGAGTCCAATCACGTCGACCGGTGCAGGTATACTCCAAGGTTCACTATTAGGCTCGTCCAGCTTGTAGACGCGTAAACCCACTCTCGGATTTGTCCGACCTACCTAACAATAAAAATAATAATGAACTTCATAATACAGAAGTGAACAAGAACACAAATTAAAGTTTCTTTTTTTTTTCAATTAAACACAAAGAGGTTAATGCTTGATTGAATGTTACCAACCTTAGGATATTTGAATTGCACCATTTGTGGGTACTGGCTGTTTATATTACCAGGATCTCCATAATAAGGGAACACGGCAGATTCAACGTCAGTATCATTAAAGGAAGCAACGGCGAGGTAAGTACCTCCCGGAGAAAACCATAATGCTTCTGCTGCATTAAATATCTCCTCTGAAATGAAAGAAAATATTTTGTCATTATATAATCTAGTTTGTTCATTTTATTTTTTTAATTTGAAAACTAAATGTAATTCAATAAGAAACTAGAGATAAAAAGTTATTTAGAGAAGTGTCACTTGCAGAAAATAGAAAATTGTTAATAATGTAATTTCTTTTTTTTTTATAAGTTTCTCGTTCAAATATAAACAGGCTCTCCAGTGTAACCACTCAGCATCAGGTGGGCCGTACGCTCGTCTGACTATACAGCAATAAAAATATATATATAAAATGGCTACATCCAGTTTAAGCTAATCAATTAAATTAGTATATCAACCTTCGTAAATCCAGTCGGTAGCACCAAAATATACTTCGCCGGGCACTCCTCCTGTGGTGAGAGCACCAACATAATCTGCTTGGGTAACGTCAGGTACGTAGTATACATTGTTATCTTGAACGTAAGCTACAGATTTCCCATTGCCCCAGACCACAACTTGTAGCGGATAATCGCTTAGCTTGTAAATTAGTCTGAAAGTAACAGGCTCATTTTAATTTTTTTTATTGCTCTGATGGGTGGACGAGCTCACAGCCCATCTGATGTTACGTGGTTACTGGAGCCTATAGACATCTACAACGTAAATGCGTCACCCACCTTGAGATGTAAGTTGTAAGGTCTCAGTATAGTTACAACGGCTGCTCCACCCTTCAAACCGAAACACATTACTGCTTCACGGTAGAAATAGGCAGGGTGGTGGTACCTACCCGTATGGACTCACGAGAAGTCCTACCACCAGTACAATACTATTTTCAAGCTGCTTCCATTTCACCCAACAATCAATCATGAAGCTCATTCTTCTATTTAAATGTGCAATTATTTCGGGATTTGAGCCCCGGAACAATTGCATCGCTTGATACGAATACACCGGGAATCTTGTCTTTTAGGCGAGGACGAATCTATATATATGTCCACAATATCGTTCCTCCAATTTCTATTGCATTTCATGCATTCCGGTTTCTATAGTGTGACACCAAATCCATTAAGACTCAATTATTCAACGTCCGTGGCGTTTGTGCTATGGACCAAATAAGGAATACCGGCTTGATGTAAGGTATGTCGTTTCCTCATTTATGTTTATAAAAATAAACTCGATTCCTGCGCGAAAACGACAACAACCCAACTAATAGTCAGGTCAGGTCAGTCTACTCCATCACGTCACAAGAGCGTATTTTTTAAACAAAACTAGTTACGCTACTTACCTCTTTTCGATATCTAGCACAGAATACTCCGCAAGGAATGAATATCTGTATATCTGTAAGAGAAAACGAACATTACAACTTTTGCACCGTCTATCGAAACAAAGATTTTTTTTGAAAAACTAAAACAATTGCTTTTCTAATTGCTTGTTCTTTGTTGTTAATAATTTCACAAAAACGCATCTCGGCAAACCAGAATCACGAATAGAATAACGAATAGAATAAACCAGAATCAGAATAACCAGACCATTAAGAATGAAAATAAATTCTAAAGACCTAATTCAATATCACTACCATTTGGTACACATTGGCCGCAAAATTGTCATTCGTTGTGGCTGTACAGATTTTTACCTCCATTTATATACTGCTTAAACATTTCTTAGGTCGAGAGGCCCCTGCGTGCTCTAAAATAAAACTGAAGTCAACGCAGGGTCATGGACACGAATTGAGGAGAGTTCACAGCACAATATAAATTGGCTAAATTGAATTGCCCCAACTACCTGACATCGATATACCCACAGATTCCTTTATCATATCATTCAATTTAGATTTACAATTCGAACGAAGTACTACGAGGTTTCTCAACAAAATAACAAAAAATATTTAAAAAGTATTTAAAATTAGTTATTCGTACATTTAATACTGCAGTTGACCTCACGACCCACATATTTTCATAAATATCTTTATAAACAATAGCTAAAATACATTATTATTTCGTGCCATAAATGACCAGAACGTTATTTGAAGAAAGCATGCAACAAACTAGTACTTTTGAAACTTTATAAACTTTGTTGATTTTTTAAATCAACTAAAATGCATCCACGTTTGGTTTCATTATTTACACATATTCCAAATTTAGCCTCTGTTAAATAACATATCTTCTGGGGTGATATTTAAAAAAACAGCAATCGTAGCAATCATTATCGAATAAACGTATGTTGAAACCCGAAATATTTCTTTTAATGGAAACACAAATTATTGAAACGATAAAATTTAAGCGATAACACGAATATGTGAAATTCGTCATACACTCTGAGAATGCACTATACGGCTGTTATACGAGTATTTGTATACATTGTTCAGTATGTTACCCTGAAATATCCTACAATACAATTTCTACGAAAATGTAAATTTCGCGCATATATCAGTAAAGGTAACCTAGACTTCTGCATTATAATACTAGCATACCTTGAGCTAATAATTTTTCACAATACTAATAAACTTAAGATGCAAAGATCGTCATTAATAGACTGGATCCAGTGAAACGATATTCCTTGCTTTGCATACTTGGCTAACCATGCAAGTAAAATCAGCTTGAGATCAAAGAAGCATACCAATGAGAATAAAAATGTTATATTGCTTTTACAATTTATTAAATAAAAATGTTTTTAGATTTATCAACAACATATATATTAACACACATTTTCAATTTCAATAATTATAAATTTTCAATTTCAATAATTATAAATATCAACGTTTTCGAAGTAAAGATCAGAATTTTAGCAGTTACCTCTACAACCAATAGAGATTTCGATCTTGTCTATTTATATATAATATATATATAATTCGTAAAAACCAACCAACACCATATGAAACCTGTTTTTGTAAATGTTTTGAAATTAGCGTTCGGAAAGTATTGTTGAAAAATATATATTTTTGAGACAATCTTGGATGAATGTACTCAATAATGTGAGCACGAAATAGGTAAAGAATTTTTTTATTTTTTTATTGCTCTGATGGGTGGACGAGCACCTGATGTTAAGTGGTTACTGGAGCCCATAGACATCTACAACGTAAATGCGCCACCCACCTGGAGATATAAGTTGTAAGGTCTTAGTATAGTTACAATGCACGGTAGAAAGAAATAATGCAGCAGGAATGTATAAGTTTTGTAATTATCTGTGGTCTATAGAAAAACGAAAATAAAATCTTACGTACTGTTTAATATTCTGATCGAGGAAAACAAAATATAAAATAATCTAATGAATTATAAATTCATTATAACTAGTTTATGTAATTTATAAAAAATATTATTTGAATTCTAATCAAAATGTACTTATCGAATCCAATAAATCAGGTCTTCATTTACATAAGTAAAAATTTCTAAATATTTAAAATCAAAATATGTATATCGATGCATCTGAATCTTACATTTTTTATTATAAAATACTTCATTCGCAACCTTTTTATGTATTCGAAAGTTCACGGACAACGATATACGAATAGATTTGTCAAAATGACCGCTGGTTTCGCTCTAAAATTTTGTTTATTATCGTTAAATATATCGGAAGCTCCAAGCACGTGGTTTAAAATAAGAAACAAATCACAAATCGTCTATTCAGGAAAATAAATAGATTATGACGATTATCACGTAATTAAATTGATTGCAAATAATATCCTACTAATGAAAATATTCAATAAATGAAGTCTCGTATAAACAAATAAGTCTGCAAATAATAACATTTCATTTTAAAGTAAAAACCAAGCTATAGCACAGTGTATTAAAAAAAACTAATTTAAACCTAATTAGGTTCCAGAGGTATTCGTAAAATTCGATAAGGTCATTGAACCAAAGCAGACGAGGTGAACCCTTTCGAAGCGAACTGTACCAACAAAAGCGAGAAAGGAATCGAATTATAAAATAACTTCAATACTCTTGACCTTTGCGTGAGGCAATTTATGCAGTGTTTTTTATTTTGCAATATTAGAAATAATTAAATCCGACACTGTCCAATATTCTTCAATGTTTTTTTTTTCTAAATATATTATACAACATGCAATTTACTTGCAGTCGAAACTAAGTGAACCTTGATTTTGTGCATGGCTTCTACTCACTGCCTACGAACGTGTTCTCAATAACATCTGACATTTAATAGGAACAAATCAATTTATTCTTGGTACGCTTGTAGGTTTTGTACACGCACTTCCTTATTCAATAAGCAGGAACCTTCAAATTAAACATTACCTGTTTTTTTTAATACATTGTCTTGTGGTAGAACGTTGGACTGAATCAATAAAATTAAAAAGCTGACAAGTACGTGTCGGTTGATTTGAGTATCATGGTGAACAATCGCGTTGAATAGTAATGATATTATTATCGTCATCTTAATCTATTATATATAATACGTATTACCAGAAAATCTAGAATACCAAAATACTACTTATCATAATTATTTTTCAAAGTTCCTTGGACGATTCCTCAAAGCTTCGCAAAGTACTCTCTGTCATTCAATAGTGCGTGAAAGTGTGAATGTGTGTTTCTGTTCCGCTCATTTAAATTTAAATGATCAAAAAGGTGGGAATATTATAATATTTAAAAAAAGAACTTTCTAGATCTGTCGCCACAAATCAGGGAGCGGTACTATTTTGAACAGAGAGATTACGGTTTTTCTAGTTTTACAAGCACGAGTGGTCGAACTTGAGGTCTCAACCGCATTTCCTAACAACTGCCCGATCGCATTCAAAGGAAGGCTGATAGATCAAAGGCAAACACTTCACGAGTGCATCTACTACCGGATCGTAATCACAAACTAATAGCGTCTAAAAGCCATCCATAAAAAGGTGCTTAGAGCTTCAATCGTGGCAGACTTACGTAAGTCAGGACAAAGAGACATAGTTAGTGGTAATCACGAAAGGGTGTTTGACATTTCTAACATTCCGATGCATATATAGGAATACGTTTCTCGCTGACATATTTTAATTAGCGAAAAATGCTGAAAATACGAAATAAGGATTAATTGTGGTACCAACGATGATAAAAAACAAGTAACCGGTACTGGCCGGTTATTACAAATCGATAACGACGACAGTTAGTACTGATTGATGACTGAAATGAAAACCTGAGCGAAATTGAATGCAAAAAATATCCTTGACCTGTTTTTTTTATACTGTAACTTAAAGTAACGCCGAAAACGGCAGTAGTCTGTGCATTGCAGCAGTGAGATGTGAACATATTGAAATAACAAAAATGTAAATAGTAGGTAGCTTTTTGTGACCAAGAAAACTCATATAGATTCCACCCGATTAGTCGATTTTCAATGCAATACAAGTAATAATCATAATTTACCAAACATATTACAATAGCTTAGTGTCATTCTAGACGTCGTTTCAAAACCATCCACCAAATAGAAAAGTCCGAAATTTTCTGTACTAAATCATTACTCACCTTTCTTCTATTTTTCGTTAACAGCACGTATTTCCCGTCTTCAGAAAACGTAGACAGCGTGTAATTGCTCAAATTGTACTGTGAACACGAATAATTAAAAGGTAAACAAACGTCATACCGTGTTTAGGAGAATTGATTAGCGAATATTTACATCTCAAGTGAACTTCAGACTATTTTGTAAACTTTAAAACGTGTTTACCACTTTATAGCTATTGTTCAACAACCTTTAAAACAGATGGGTAATCTAAATTACGGAATAGAAAGGATGAACATGATTCAAATACGAAATGGAAAGTAAATAAATAATAAATATGCATTTTCAAATCGTACGTCATTTAATATTGAAATTTATTCATAGATTTGCTAACGGAATTATCTTAGGTATAAACAAAACTACCTGACCCGGCAAACGTTATTTTGCCACTTACATATTTCTAGGAATTTATTTTTGTTGACCATTTCCATTAAGGGATATGAAAAATAGATAGTAGCTGATTTTCAGACCTAGTTAATATGCATATAAATTTCATAAAAATCGGTCAAACCGTTTCAGAGGAGTAACTAATATTGTGACACGAGAATTTTATAAAGTATATTAAATATTTTTAAATGAATTATGATGGGATAAATTTGCAGCCTATTTATTGATAAGCAAATATTTGTAATTATGACAATGGCATCGGGAAGCGTAAGAATTTTCTATTGTCCATAGTTCAAGTAACCTACTTATATATTTTGCTTACTCCAGTCGAACTACAGTCGATACGCTAACGACTATTGGTATGACGTCTCGCTGGATGATTATGAATTCTTAATTCCCTGACTCTATTTCAGTTCTGTCAGTCCGGGGATCGAATGGGCGCGAATGATGGGGTTTGATATTAGTACGTTGCGACTGTGACCACTGCTCTTGACGATGTGGCATCCGACCTTGCTTGGCGAGCCGTAAAATATGTATTAAACTATCTATCTTCAGTATTTTGCTTATAGTATCGAACATTATGCACAACCATGAATCATTAATCCCCAAGTTTTAGAAGCATATGTTTGTACATTTCGATTGTGTCAAGGAATTCGAAGTTATGAAATCAAAACGTAACCCACTATAGACATAGCTTACTAATAATAATACGTGAAAAAAAACAAAAACTATTATTTTTTTAAAGTCTGTTCAATTGTAAACAATACTAATTAAACTTATTGAAATTTCAATTATATGTTGCTATTAAGGCTTGCATAATCTGAAGAATAAATAGATTATAGGTCTGCAATAGAATTTAAACATCGAACTCGTGTTTACAAACGACACGCACTTAACATTGGGTGAGCCGTAAATTTATTTAACCCATTTAGTGGAAAAAGACTATAACAATTATTGAAAGAAATATTATGAAATTAACGCAATCACTTTAACATCAATCATAAAAATTGATCCATTTTAAAAAAAAATACATTTCAATCTCAAGTATATGCAGTACCTAAATAAAAGTATTAGATCTTAGTATCTTGGGAAGAAGCTGGCAATTATTTTGAAATCGAATTGTAATTTCAAACATGAATGAATAAACACTGAAAATTAAATAACAATACAATAAGTTCGAACATGAACGTGTACTCTGCAGCTATGAGTAAACTTTTTGATTAAAATTCTCATGTACCAGAACAACGTTGTTCCCAACTACAATGTTCTTTTTTTTTTTTTATTGCATACTAGCAGCTAAGCTATTTTAACTTAACAGGTATACTTTCATTTATAATTTCGTTACTGCCATTAAGTTTAGGGTGATTTTTTTTTGGTTTTGTAGGTAAACGAGCACACAGCCCACTCGATGCTGAGTGCTTACCGTCGCCCATAGACGTCAGCAATGCCAGGAGCAGGGTCGAGCCGCTGCCCACCACTGAGCTTATTTCTGCCGTAAGAATAATTACTTTCGGTCTAAAGGGCAGGAGAGACATACAAATGAGAGTTCGAACTCATACTTTTCACAGATAGCAACATTCACGATATATATATATAACAGGCTTTTCCAATTAGTTTTTTCACCAAAAGTATACAGTATTTTATTTTTACTAACATAATAGTTGGTATTTAAATATATTTATTACTGCTTTAAAATTCTAACGACTTATCGATTTTACTAAAACATTTGAATTGCAAATATATTAAATGACTGAAAAATATCTCTAAAATAATAGTTACCAATTCGATTTCATTGAGAATCGTGACGACATTATCCGTCGACGCATCGTATTTCTTTATTCCACCAGGTTCTTTGTATATATACGTTGTATCTGAAAACGCAAATATACAATCAGTAACAAGCGCTGTTACATAACTTTGTAACAACTAAGCATATGCCTTGAAAATAAAGTATTCAAAGGCTCGTATCTGGTTCAAGGCTCGAAAGAAAATTGCATTTCAAGTTAAAGTGATTTTCTTTTGTACGGATATTAGATATAAATTACAAGATATACATTGAATTATTCATAAAAAAAATCCATAAACAATTTCATAATAGGATAAATAGGATATTTTTATGGTTTTAAAAAAGTTTACAAAAAGTGGTTTTATATAATGAGTGCATTAATAAAGGATTTCAAGACATCATACGCTGATCGCCGCTTATTATACTTAAATTAGCCAATAATATTATAAAACAGTATAGTGTGAATATTTTTTTTATTTAACAATATAAAACAGCGAGCGAAAACATAAAAAGTGAATCAAAGCGAGCAAATAAAAAGAAAAAACAAGTCATAAAACTGAGCTCGGACGTGAGCATTCGTGACGTTTTGCATTTGATTGCGTGTAGGCTGTACGTGGGCACGTGTATACCTACTGTGCTATGTGCGGTATGCCTATGTAGTGCGTGCAAGTAATGCATTTTATGCGATACGATAATATGAATAACCGGACAGACCGACTCGGAATTCGACCATTAGAAAACTGCTGCATCTAATATTTAATCAACGATAAAAACAGACATTACCCTCAATTCGAACTAAGTAATGTAGCCTCCTATTACATTAATACTGATAAATTCCGGGGAATCATTGTACAATCAAAGATTGCCTAGGACTTAGAAATCATTAAAAAACAATTAGCCAAACTCCAGAACAGTGATCGTTAGTATTCAGTTGCAAATGCATAGCTATCATTACACCAATATCATAGTCAGTACGCTATTACACTATTCTATTGAAGAATGTGAACATCGCTTTACCAAAACATTAGATCGTATTTTGAAGCAGTACAAAACATGCAACTTTCAGTGATGAACCACAACAACCAAATATCATAATTAATAGAAATTCATTTATTAATTCCACTAACCTGATATCCATTGCACTGACATTCTTTCAGGATAAAACTCAGCCATCAAGGGTACTATTTCTTCTAAAGAAAATATTTTTTGCCCCTGAATGTATGCCGATGATTGCGTGTGGCATATCAAACACATGAGCAGAAAGACAACTTGCTCCATTTCCTGAAAAGGAAAACTGAATTAAAAAGGTAAGGAACGGTCAGCAGCTTTATAATAAAAAACACAAAATGCTGTAGCCTATTATCTATAGCTTGAAATAAGAACGTGGATACAAACGAATTACTTTTAGGTAATAGTAAGTTTCTCAACGAGGTAATCGGTTTATAGCGTAGTCGTGCCGGGAAGGGTGGAGGGCATATGACCTTACGTGATATCTCCCGTGTAGTGAATCGATCAAATTAAGACTACAGCAGGAGGTCCCTTAAATAAGAACAGCAGAAAGCCCACAATCTGGAAGAGATAGCGGGGCATCGTAAGCCCCATAAATCTTACCCCAACGGTCACGACCACTGTCTAGAGCGAAACAACTAGAGGTTTTTCTTTTTTTTTTACTACCTTTTCGCTGGTAGCCTAAGTAAGAGGCTATTCCAGCTACGCCTGGGCGGTTAGGTGTACTCACGGGCTCAATCTGAGCGAATTTGCTAACAGAAGTCCTCGCAAGAGCAATGATTCGCAATCTACCACCTGTTCGATATTGCGACCATTGAGAAAATCCGGTGAGAAACTCAATAGGCTGTGTTTATAGGATAAAGAGAAAAGTAAGAATATTTTAAATTGTTTTTTCTCTTTCTAAATGAAGCAACTTTCTAATACCCATTTGTTATTCAGTAGTAACGGCACTGGAAGTCGAATTTTTGATCCACAAATGTCTTTCCCTCTCCACATGGAAATCTTTATTGCGACGCGGTAAAAATAGAAAAAGATACATGTAGCGGCATATGTACATAGGTTACTCCCAATAAGAATCCTGGTGGAGCATTAATAATTTTTTTGGGCTGCTATTCTGTCCCTTAACTGTTTATTTTTTTGTTAGAGGAAGTTTCCTTCAAATCCCATAAAAAATAGAAAATAGAAAAAAATTGAATATACATTTAACTATACTATGTGTATATGTAGCGATGCATCAAATTACCAAGTTTTTACGTTTAATTCCCAAAGAAAACACATCTCAGTTCAGAATACAATCTATCAATTATTTTACATATGAACATACAATATCAGGTTTTGTAATATCTGTATTAACTGCTACAATTCAATTTTAATAAATAAATAACGAAACGTTTTGATTATCAACTACTTTAAATCTCGTGCCATTCACCTGATAATTAATGTACACAAAAACCGCAACAATGCGGAATCGAGTACCTACGTATTACGTACTATTATATCTTAACAACCAAACAGCGTATAACTCAGTAGTTCAGTATCGTTAATTCTACAAAGAAACAAACACACCGGTGTTATTGAATATTATTTACGTTTTAAAAGTAAAAGTATACGAATATTACTCAAGGCTCAATCCTTATGAGACAGCGGAGTGCAGACTGTTTTAGTATTTTGTTAATAAAACAGTACATTCTCTCGTACGAAACTACTCAAGCACGTGTTACGAAACACGAGTACATTCGTCGCTTGAAATCTAACTATATAACCATACAAGAAAGCATATATCAACCAGTGCCGTTGAGAGGATATCTGCGACGAAAGGATCTGATCTTCGCTGTTATTTATTGTCTTTAATCGCGTAACCATAATCAAAGGATAGATCAGTGAAACATAATTTGTTGTTCGCCTTTTCCCTTTTCTTTTTCTATATATTTAGACGTGTGAACGTTGTAACGGAGCACCTGTTTTTGAGTGGTTGTAGTTACCTTCAGATCTTAAGGATTGCAAACTTATAATCAAATTTATAAAACACGTATGAATTCAAGAAATGATAATAATACAATAATAAATAATAATATAATAATTTTACTGGTGGTAGGACCTCTTGTGAGTCCGCACGGGTAGGT
>KZ231790.1:5188-15214 GCA_002197625.1 Bombyx huttoni
TGGGCTGTGTCTGAGGGTTAAGGCGCGGACGGGTGGTTCAACTTACGGATTTAACCTGAGGGAATTGCTAACATTGTCCTTGCAAGAGCAGTGCTTCGCAGAATCTACTAGCGGCTGTGTATGTGGTTTAGTTCACTCTTCGAACTCTTCGTAGCAATCGATGAGTTTGACGAGGACGGTGGCCGGAGTGAATCCGGGGGATACGACAAGACACGGAAGCGCGACACCCTCTTTTGCGTTGCCCCATCGCGGTCAGATAAAAATCTAATCGAACTCGTGACTTACTTTAATATAATTATTGGCTAAATATATTTCCTTGAGCGCCGTACAACCGTAAAAGTCTGGCAACTCTTCAATATCGTTATGGTTTGCGTCCAAAATTTCCATTTTTCTCAACTCGCCCAGCGGAGGCATCTTTTTTAGATTATTATTACTAATGTTCAGCTTTTTCAAATCTAGAACAATGGAATTTATACAGTGATGGATTTAGGTCTGAAGCCGCCTAGGCCCTGTTTACCGCGCCGTCCTTAATTATGGACTATTTTTATTTCAAATAACTTTATTATTTTTTATAAAAACTAATCTGAACTCATTTTTAAAGGAGACTGTGTTTTTCGTCTCTAAAACATGACATTTAAATTTATTTTTTTACATTGATAGGTGGACGAGCTCACAACCTACCTGGTATTCAATCGGTACCGGAGTTCATATACATGTACAACGTAAATGCAGCGACCTACCTTGAGACATGAGTTCTAAGGTCTCAGTATAGTTACAAACGCTGCCTTCATTAATTAATATAGGCTTCTAAAGTTATTGTACAAAAGAAAGCTATGTTATGAATGTAACCATATAGGTTAGTATCATTACGGTTACATTTCTGTCATTAAAGCGCTTTAAATAATTAGTTACGATAGAAACCACAATTGATAGAAACTTCCTTGATGGCCCGCTATATAACATAGTCCAAGTAAAAATGACATTAATTCTTCTTCAACGCTACACTCTTAGCCACTCTTACATTGCAGTGTTTCACAACCCAACACCACTCAACCTTTGAGTGGAGTGTGGGTGTTTAAGTGAAGAAGACAATTTGTTGCAGGCTTGACCCTGTCAGTGGACCTCACTGGAGACCTGCCACGCCACCTGACATTCTCTAACCTGCCCTGCATCACATTCAATCAATCACGCGTTCAATAGAAACACTTTTTTTACTTTTATGTGAGAATGGAACAGGATTAAAATTTACTAGAATAATTTAATTTTTCAGGAGTTTTTGGAAAACAAATAACGTCGAAGCAAGTTCAATATTATGCCAAAGCATGGCAATGTCTTGATAATTTCAATATCTTAAAACAGCATGTTGATGAATGCAAAGTTGTAAATTTGTGAATACGTACCTCTTAAATTGACGATATCAGGCGGAAGCTCAAGTAGTTGGTTGTGCGAAAGATTCAATTCGACTAGACGCACGAGGTATCCCATCCCGGGAGGTAATACTGTTAGTTTGTTGTGTGACAAGTCCTTCAGATAACAAATAATTCATTATTAATATACTCATATTTTAGGGTACATTTTAAATTATTTATTAAACTGCTAAATTTATAGACCGACCTATCGACAAGTGATTTTATCATATCTATGAACTGTTTCAGTTTTAAAAAGATGAATTAGAGATAATTTTAAACAATAGAGACTGACAAAAATAAGCGTATTGTTGTCTCAAAACTAAGAAATATCTAAATTGATATTTACAAAATGTCCTTACTAAAAAATTTAACATGACAAGATCTCCGAAATCTGGTTCGATTTTTTTCAGTTCATTGTGAGAGAAGCCGAGCCATCTCAGTTCCGTTAGTCTGTAGAACTCTTTAGGTAGAACTGATAGTCGATTGTGGTCCAAGCTTAAATTCGATAAATTCTTGAGGTCACCAAATTCTGGTGGTAAGCTTTCGATAGCGTTGTCGTGTAACTGGAATGGTTGAAATAAAAATTTGTTCATTGTTATATTGAAAAAAAAATCTAACACCTAGTTTTTCTCTAACTATTCTAGTAACCTCGAGGAGTTATTCTAGATTAAGTGAACTATGAACTAGTAGTTGAGCTCGGGGGGCTCAAACATGAGGACGCTAACACTAGCTCTAGCCAGGGCAGTGCTTCGCAGAATCAACTACCGTATCATAACACAACCCACTGAAAGATCCAACCAGACACTTAGTGAGCTGTGTGTGTGGGTTAATTTACTCGCCGAACCCTTCATTGCAAGCAATGGGTTCGACGCGAACAACCACCACAGCCCCTTCTAATGTATTCGTAATAATCTGCTTTTATCCCTTAACTCTAAGGACTAAGATTGGAAAGTAGAAGAAAATTGTATGAATTTAGAAATAAGAATTCTACGAACTTAGAAAAAAAAGTCTACTCTTATTTTAGTAGTTTAATCTCTTCACAGTGCAATGTCATACTCATTATATGCCTCCCTCAGTCCAAAGTCCTTTGTGCGGACGCCTCACTATACAGAGGATATAGTTAAATCTTAGTATATAAATCAGTAATTGCTAACAACTCTAAGACTTGTATAAAAATATCACTAAAGAAAAAAATCATCGGGGAAAATTATTTAAAAATAAAGTGCTTAGACTAAACTTTAAGCTTAAGAGTAACAGAGCTATAAAACTCAATTTCATTGAATAAATAAAGCCCCACCTGTAAAGAGCTTGCTAAACATGTAAGCTTCAACACTGTGCTTCTGAGCAAAACTAAACTGGATATTACTGATAATTATTTGATAACTGATAATTATTTTCTTCTTTGACATTTTTCCATTTGATCTTTATATAGCCATGAATACTATAAATAAATACTCAGTTAAAGGACATCTCAAATGAATAATTCATTATGAAGTCCCCTCAGTGTTCATCATTGTCATCAACTATAATTATAATAGGTTGCAGTTCACCTTGAGAGTAATAAGTTGCTGCAAATGTCTCACATTTGGAGATATAATTTTTATAACATTTGAACTGAGATCTAGAGTCTTCAATGGCTCATAATTCCACCAACTCTGCTGATCTGATCTTGTAAAATCCACGTCTTTAGTTTCATCCATTACTAATTCATCTATCTTCCAAACATTCTCTGGTACTGTAAGATAAAAATAAATAAGCATATTAATGCTGTTACATTTTTTCACTATTAGGTTTATTTTGTCTTAAATGTAGTATTACTGATATTTAGAGTTCAGTTAATTTTTATAGCTGTACTGTTTCATGACTTTTTTATTTCTTATTGCATAGATGGTTAGACAAGCTCACAGCCCACTGCCCACCTGCTCTTAAGTGGGTACTGTAGCCAGTAGACATCTACAACATAAATGCACCATCCACTTTGAGATATAAGACCTTAGTGTCTCAGTATAGTTACAACAGTTGTCTCATCCTTCAAACCGTAACACATTATTGCTTCCCGGCAGAAATAGGCAGGGTGGTGGTACTTACCCATGCAGACTCACAAGAGGTCCTACCACCAGTAAAATTGGTGGTTGATTCAATAATTTTATTAGAAATCACCAGTATTCAAAGCCACACTGCATCACCCGTATTCAAAAGGGAAATATGCAGTTAAGTTCAAATTACTACTCCTGGTGGATGATCATGATTACGTTTCTTTTGTAGTGTGTTGTCAAAATATACATAACTGTTGATTTACTTTGAAGTCTTTCTGTCTGGAGTCTATTTTTTTTTTACTTTTATGGAAATTATGTTCTTAATATGGTAGAATAAAAATATATACTATAGATACAGACAGTAAGACAGAAGTTTATTTTTAGCCTGAGTAAATTGCAATTTATTTACAAATGCACTGTGAAATAATTAAATCAATCTACACTATAAACATTAAACTTATGTTTAATTATTTATACTCACATACTTACTACATTATTTATACATTAAGTACTTATATTAACATTAGACTTAACTTGCGATTTCTGTAATACATTAAGTTATTTTGTGGTGTAAATAAAATACGATTCATAGCTATTATTAAGGAGTTATACTTTATGCTAAGAATGATACCTAAAATATTCTCACCTGATCCAAGACCTCTGTTGCATAAACTTAACTGTCCAGTTCTCTTTGCTGATTTTACCAAGCCCATTGATAATTCATTTTCATCAGCCTTTTTATCTTGAAGATGAAAAACTGATCTATCAGTTACTTTTATTTTCGACCTCACAGGTAATTTTCGAGACATTACTATACACGAAAGTTTTTATTTGTGGTGGCAAATGTTTATTTTGTAATACTTCGGTAGAATGATAAGTTTTAATTGGTAGAGTTGTTTTATGTTATCTCGAAAAGTTGGTAAATGCAGTCTGAATATGACAATATCATAATGACTATAAATAATGTCTCATTCAACAGCCAATCCCCATCCTTAATAACACATTACATCAAAGAGTAAGATGAAATAGGCGGTTTCAATTAAAATCTATAAGTATATTACTGTACACTATAATTTATGTCAGTAGCAAATACGGTTCAAATTAAAGATTTTGTTTTCATATTACTGTTATTATCGAAGAGTTTTAAAATACTCAATATTAATAAATTAAAAAAACATTGTGTAGGTACACTACATAATCTGTGTTACCAAACACCATTGTCAGAAGTATTATCTATGAAATTAATAATGCAGACTGGCATTCTCTTTTTTAAACATATTCGCTGGTAACCTTTGGTGCTATTCCAGCTATATGTGGACAGGTAGATTATTAGCTCATGGGCTTAACCTTGCAGTATTTCCTAACACTAGCCCTAGCATGCTGGGGCTAGTGTTAGGAAGAGTGCTTCGCAGGATCTACCACCGCATTAGATGGCGACACACTGAGAAAATACGGAGAGAAACTCAGTATACTGTGTATAAGGGTTACTTCGTTTGTCAAACTCTATGACGGTGACTGATGCTTGAAGAGCCTAAAAGCACCGACAGTGGATTTGGGGAATCTGACAACGATGTTTCGGTTAATGGCAATTTTATGATGCTCCTTCATCGGGGTCAGTGTGTAATTACACACAAATTGTAATTATTTAACACCTTCGACTGGCAACCACGTTAAGAGAGTTAGCAATATTAGAAATTAGCATGCTCTTAGTTTTAGTCATTTTAATAATAGATTATACACAATTTAATTAACATCAAAAACAAAGCAAGCAATACATAATAGAACAACAAGAAAATGAGTCTTATGTTTCTAGATCGAATTCAGTGTATAAGCTCCTAACTTTGTCTTTGTCTTTGTTTTTTTTTTTTTTTATTGCATAGATGAGAGGACGATCTCACAGCCCACTGATGTTAAGTGGTCACTAGAGCCCATAGACATCTACAACGTAAATGCGCCACCCACGTAGAAATGTAAGTTGTAAGGTCTCAGTATAGTTACAACGGCTGCCCCACCCTTCAAACCGAAACGCATTACTGCTTCACGGTAGAAATAGGCAGGGTGGTGGTACCTACCCGTGCGGACTCACCAGAGGTCCTACCACCAGTTTCTCTACGCTTAGGTGCCACTACATTTTATATAATATATCACAATATATCAAATTATACTATAATGTAAACCAGCTTTTAACAAATTTAATAGCATATAATTGATTTATACAAAAATAAACTGTCCATATTTTATTAAAATTTTAATTTCATCGATGTTTTCACATTTTAAAGTATCCCTAAAAGTACAAGTTTAAATTAACTTACAGTGATTATTTCTAATTGTTATTAAAAATCTAAATTATCTCAGGGCCGACTGTGATATGCTATGTATTTCAGTCATTCATTATTTGAAGGCATTCATTATTTAATAGGGCTCTTAAAATTAAATTAAATATAACTTCTTATAACATCGTTTTTACGTTATATATTAAATGAAATTATCACTTGTAAACTAAGTACCACATAAAACCCAAAACCTTTTTATGAGTGTGTCAAAATCATTAAACTAATCTAATTTCCATTTATTACCGGTCACTGTCCTCGTCGAACAGGTGGATTACGACGAAGACTTTGACGTGGAAACTAACTCATAGACATAACCCACTAAGTTATTCGTTATTTTGTGGCGACGCTTTACTGATGATAAATTTTTGCTTAGCAGTTAGCAAATCTAGTTAGCAGATTTTCACAGGTTGAGCCCTTGAGATCACATATCCCCCAGGCATATCTGGAAAAGTCTGGAGTCCCTTGGACTAGCAAAGAATAGATAGGGGAAAAATCTATTTACTGCACAAATCAATACAATAGTGCATTTTACTAAAACGAGAAATCTTGCAATCTGTATTATTGTACTATACCTTCAACCATTGAATTTTCTGAAAAACTTAGATTATTGTACACTGCAGACGCATTTGTTTCTTCCATTATCACAACAACATAGGTAAAATAATTTTACTAAAACTCCATTACTTTGAATAATTTTAACATAGTAAATTCATAGCAAATTAAATTATAAATAATTATTGTGTATGTGACAAATATTTGACAATATATTCAAGAAATTAAAATAGCTGAGAAGGTAACCTCCACGCAGTAAATAATTTGCGTCCAGTTACATACCATGAAGTTTCATTATAAGCTACAAAATACTTTACAAAATTCACTACATAACAAAACAAAATTGTTATTTTATAATTACCTGTACGTACCTGTACCTGTACCTGTAACTACCTGACGTTAGGGATTCTTTTTCGGCATACATCGCTGCATTTATGTTGATTGTTGGTAATCTTGGGCATAGGTCGTTATTTTGGGCCATATAAAAAAAGTCATACAAAACTTAACATTAAGTTATTCCCGTCTGGACGTAGCTGGAATAGCCTTTTAGGCTACCAGCGAATAGGAAGTGAAAAATATTATGATTCGTAAACTCATCCACCTAATTGTAGTATCTCTAAAGAATATTTCCTCCCTATTTACGCTTTTCTCCATATATTAAAAAGGATCTTATCAAATACGCCACTTACGACGACAACGAACCTAGGGAGTAAAAAAAGGTAATTTTATGTCCCTTTAAGCATATCCCATAACTTGACTAAAAAATCGAAATCAATACAATACAACCTTAAAATATTGAGAACAAGGACAGCAGTAAAAATCTTCAGAGCTTCGTTAACACTTACTCGCATTAAATTAATATACGGATCGGAGGGGTTGTAGGGAAATTGTGCTAAAATTAGATATTCAAATTACAATCTGAATGGCGGAATTGTCTTTTTTATCCGTCTGTTAACGGCTCAGACTTGAATCTAATGGGTTGTACGATATTACTATGTGAACCAGAGTGTAAGAAAATGTTTTGACGTCCATTTCGAATCCATATAAAAACATTTAACATCAGGATTTTTGTCAGAAACCTTTTGAAAGAGCATCGGCTCAGGTATTGCATACCAAACTTTATATTGTGTGTTTTCTTCTATAAGTCTTTTTAGATGTACCATTGGTTTCTTTCTGAAATCTACTAAATGTAATGTCCTTCGTACATTCATTTTTCCTGAGGCCTGTGATGCACTTGAATGGAATTCGAAAAAAATAGAATCAAACGGATTGCTTATACCAGAGGCTTTGCCGATGCTCCTGAACGACTATATTTACGGCTGACTTGCCTTTGATAGCAATAACAAAAACTTTTAAGTTAATTCCTTTAAGTTTTCTTTTTATTTATGCATTTTTCAGCTCACATTTTGGTGTTTTCAAAATGTTCAACAAACTTAACAGATTGAGTGTGATGACCGTTGGGCTCATGGCGTGCCTCTGTTGGGGCTTTTTCTGTGTTGACGCATCAATGAGTGCACGCTGTAAATTAAAGCGCCATTCACACAAAGTTATGCAAACTGATTTCAATAGTCGTCGTTGTTGGGATGACGTTAAAATTGTATCGTGTTGGGGATATTGTCTTTCTTACGAGGTAAGGATAGTCATTGACATATTAAAAATGAACTGATTGAAGTATTTGATTTGAAGGATTTGAAGTAGTTTGTAACTTTGTAAATAATTAATTGTAGCAGTATCTCAAATATTGTTTGCTTCTTCGCATTACCCTTTTGGCCTGTTTTAAAAACCTTGTACTATATTTTTTATAAAAAAAAGAGAGATTGAGAAGTTTAAAACGTATTTTAGATATCTGATTGGCAATTCCCGTATAAAGAATCTCACCACCCTGTTTGTGTACATGGCGAACGACGACACGCATCGGTGAAACTGCGCAACTGCGACCCCGGAGTCGAACCAGGAACCGAGATCTATCACTATGTTGAAGCTGTGAATTGCAGATGCCAAGTATTTATTTTCATTAATGTTCAATAGCTATTCGTATAAAATATCTCTGTTCGTAAAAACAAAGTAATTATGATTTTCAAATAGGCATTATGCTGAAAAAGGTTTTTTGAACAACTGAAATTCATAAACAACACCATTCATAATGAGTCCAGTAAAAATATTCCATTCAAAAGCTAGTCTTTGTCATATTTATCAGCATAGTAAATATACCATAATTACTGGAATTTATCAGCGAACATCAAATAAACCTCAAATATAATTCCTAATTTTCTTAGCTCACGGTGACTCTACAGTATGAAATCTGTATACCTATATATTTCTAATATAAATCTATAATTAAATATCATTCATCCAGCCATGTAGGTTTAAAATGATATTGGGAAGACTGTAATGAAATAAATGTTAAATTTTAGGTCTGTTCGTCCGAAGATACAAGTTGTGAATGGCTTCCACCAGATTCGTCTCTTTTAGGAGGACTCATTCTAAAAGAAGAATTGGAAGAAGAGTTGGAATGAAAAATTCAAACTTTTAACTAATGACAAGATTTACGACATCATGCTGTATACTAGTGGTACATTACCATCGTGAACATTCAACAAGTTACAATAATCTCTATTATTATTAAGTATTTACAATAAATAATTGTGTTTTATGAAACAATTTACTATTGAAAATAAACAATGATAATAATTATAAAATTACTATTTTCACTTTTTGCGTTACCGAAAAAATTGTTTTCCGTTCCCCATGCTACTAGTAAAAATCTAAAAACTTGCTCCATTCTAGTTAAATTTTTTCTGGCCTTTTTTTGATGGGGAATGTAGTATTTATTGGTGTCGATTGTTATTGTCGTTTTATAAGTCATTTTTAAGAAACAAATACTGAGTTGTTTCTGAAAAATGGCATGTGCCGTGAATCGCCGTACTCGTTAAAATTGCAATTTCAAGAGTATTCTAAGCTACTCCCTGGAGAAAAGAAGGTTATATACCTAATAGTATTTTTGTAATGTGCATAAAAAGATAAATAGTTGTTAAAAGTACAGTTTGTCATAGGAGGTAGTTTTTATGCTCGCATGCAGTAGCCAAGTTGCGTGGACTATTTTGATTAGTGCTTCTCCTTAGTTTTATTTTCTATTTGCCATTGTGGGCAGATGAGCACACAATTCATCTGATGGTGATCGACAACTGGCACTCTTGGGTGTAGCTTTATACGGGAATGAAAAACGAAGCTTGTTTGACATCATGTTATAATGGCTGGCTGGATTGGGATCAAATTCTCTACATGGATACATATATTTTAATCTGCATTAACATAAACATAATTTTTTTATCTTAGTAAATGATATCATTTTAGGACCATGTGATCTGTTTAACGCGGGATATAGCTACTAAATACGTGTCACCGAATTATTCCGTAAATTTACGTGTTAACAGCTCTACAAAGCTACTAATGCTTTAGGAAAACATTACATACGTATCTTTTTATCACGAGACTGCAAAGTTTTTATCCTTTCTGAATTAAATTATAATATTGGGTTCAACTACTGATGACTTCTAGTTCATTATGTAATAGACGAAACAACTATGTGGCAACAATGCGAACATCTGATTACGAAAAGAAAAAATACAAAAGTATAGTTTCCTGACATTGGCTGGGCCGCCCACAAATGCGGTGGCAATAAAGCCATAAAAAAAA
>ASCI01163440.1:0-15938 GCA_002197625.1 Bombyx huttoni
ATCTATGAAACATTAATTTATGGTGGCACACTTTAAAAACAATAATGTGAATGAAATCGACTTGAATTAGATTGATTAACCTGAAATTAGCTTTTACCTTGCTTTAAACCACAATTTTTTTCACAATCAGAAGAGATGACAGATAGTAAACATGTAGTATTGTGTTTTACAATACAAATACTAAGCTCCATAGAATTTAATGTTTCAGAGATTAAATTAGTACTAAGCTAGTTCCTTCTGAGGCACCCAATAGCTAATACACAATTACATGAATACTGATTAAACTGACAATAATATTTCCAATCTAAGGAAGTTCTCACACTTAAGATAATTATTATTAACATTTTTATCTTTATTATCGCATCACCAGATGGTATCGTCCCGAGGCACTGTGAAGATTACAATAGTAAAATAAAAGACAGCCTCAGCTAATAGCGGATCACAAGTAAAAAGAAAGATTTTGATTTTTCTTGAAATATTTGTTCATAGATACATACAACTGGAGTGCTTTAGATATAATCTGTTTACCATCATACTTTACTCATTGTATTTATTTAAAATATGAGATCAGAGATAACTAGATTCAGTTTTGAATTAAACATATTGAAATGGAGTACAATTTTTTATTATATAGAAATAACTATTTTAGGTCGAAACCAAAGTATTTCAAATCCAAGTACTCCAGTTTAAACATCCCAACTGACATGTATGTGGTAATTTTTAATAGAATTAGATAAAGTTCACATGTTATCTATCACTTCATTAGGCATGTGTTTAGATAAATGAGCTTTACAATAGAATAATTATAATCCAAAAACCCGAAACACACAATGACTAAACTGTATTAACGTTATCGCTAATAAATATGTACCGTTTATTTTTCAACATTTATTTCATTATTAAAACAGTGTTAGTATAAATATTATATTCGTGCTGGAAGTTATGGCAGGTGAAACGATAATAATAGAATGTATAGTGACAGAAAACACAATTAAAGATTCATGGATTTGTGATGACCCGGTACAAACTTCTTCAATTGTGTTAACTTATATTATAAATATGAGACACAATTACAAAGTTGAAAGTATTATGGTACTATTTTTAAAATTTTAATTATGAAATTTTGGACAAGATTTCTATTCAAACTAATATTCTAAGCCCGTGCGATACAGTTCTATAGATGCTGATGACTACATTCATGATAAAGTTTAAATATTCATGTTCACTTCACAAGTAATCATTCTGGTGAAAACTTTAAATATTGATTATCATTATATTAAAGATCCAAGGGTAATTGTAAATCTTGATTGGGCATAGTAAAATGCAAAAAATACACTAATTCTATATCTACTTTAATGTATGTGGCTGAATTAAATGGAAATTGTTAAGTAGGGTAAGCTGTTGCAACCCCCTCCCCGCCCTCCATTCAAACATCATGTATTCTGAATAAAGAACCGATAGCTGGTGATGTTACTATTGTCCCGAGATAGCGTAAACAAAACTGAATCCAATGAAATTGTCAGCAACCGATAATGAAATCGACTTCCCCCCAAATTAAAGCAAAGAAAGTAGGTTATCAAGCAAAACAATAAAAAATCCAGCATCACGAATCCTGTGTAAACCAAGTACATCCAAAATCGTGAGCCGCACATAGAAACTATTGACCGAAAGCGTAAGCTGCCTTGCGAGAGGGATGCATCGGAAGTGTCGTGAGAGCGGTATCTATGAGGTGTTGCCAGGTGACCGCGGGGCCTGGAGGCTGTTCACATGAAGAACTTGCCAATAATTATGCCAATGATGGCCATGCATATTGCGGTCACGACCCACGGCATAATAGTGACTTGCGTCGTTTTCTCCGGACCGTAAGAATGAGAACGCGAGGCGCGCCCGTCTCCGCCTGCCGCCTGACGCAAGCGCAGTAACTCCTCCTGCAACCAATGATATTTACCGATGCACAACGTTATCTCTTTTAAGACACGTAGTGGAGACTAGGGCCCGTAAATTTTTATATGCTCAATCTTAACCGCAATTCGCAAAGGGACTAAGAATATTATTAAAAATATTTCGATTTTATTTTAAAACTTTAATAATATGGAGTCGAATAGTTAATTATCTGAGCATTCCTTGAAATTTGTATTGTTCAGATTAACGGTTTGATTATTTTTAATTTCAAGTGGACCGTGAACACATTTACCTAATAATGGTCACAAAAAATCAGTTATGTTTAGCAGGGTTATTGTCTTAAATATACCTATAAATTACTAACAAATAATGAGCATTCAATTGAAATAACATCTAGATTCCTTTTTTCGTACTTCATTATTAAAAAATAACACTTTATTTTTGTGTTAAACTGTTCCTTGAAGAACAATTTCATTTATGAGATGGTACATATTATTATGTCCCCTAATAACTTTATATTAGTATCATTACTAATGTTAGATTATAAAATGATTTACTTTACTTTAAATTAAAAATAATTACGTTAAAAACGATCTTCATAAAACCAACGTGCATAATATTATATGTATGACCTTCACTGTAAATTATTCTGAGCTTTTCATATAGGAGTTTGAGGATTGCATTGTCTCTTTTGAGCGTTACAAACAAAACTGGGTCCCGAAAAAAACGATACCGGCGAACAATGTATTTATTCAAAGCTATTGAAATTTATTTAAATAGGCGACGGTTTTATTTTGTGCAATTTTAATTTCAGATTTGTCCAATGACGCAGTTTCGAGTTCATCTGCATACAAAATTTGTTAGGTATTGTTGAGCATTTTGTCAATCGTTATTCCTAAATATAATTTTAAAAAATCCCATCAATAAATATTTACGTTGTATTTTATTTATTTGTCATTAAGGTTACAAATATTTTCCTTGTTTGTTCTTTTTTGCAACCTCATCTATTTGTTTTAATGAATGTGTAATATACAAGACGCCTGTTATTCTTTACTTATCCAAATTTTAAATATCCGTTTTAATAAAAATATATTTTTGTTTTAAAAAATGTTCTTGTGAGTTTTAGATTACAAACTATGTAGAAATTTTAATTTCTTTTTTATCTTATCAATGCTTAAAAATACCAATAAGCATAATAATAACGTTTACGAGTGTTTCTTTATTGCTTTAGTAATTTAGAACAATACATTAAACTTGTTTTAGTGCAGGCGAACTCGTATACACACAATTTAAAAACAATTGACTGCTCGCGCGGAGGGGCAATAACGGCTTTAGTAATTTAGGACAACACATTAAACTTGTTTTAGTGCAGGCCAACTCGTATACACACAATTTAAAAACAATTGACTGCTCGCGCGGAGGGGCAATAACGCTTACAATGTCGTCCAATCTATGCTTCCAATTCATTTTCTAGACAAATTGATAAACATCTCCGACGTAGTGATCCACTTTATGTCTAGCACATCAATTTATCGCCTCCTATAAAGATCATTCATTATTAAATACAATATACATCAATACATTCGCTGTTGCAATCAAACTAATACATTCGCCTGTAAAATACGTTAAAGCGAGGGCTAGTTTTTTATGCGGGGTACACACATACAATAATAGGCAACCAAAAAATAATAAATACGAATACGAACATAAAAACTCACTTTTAATTGCAGATTTTCATGTCTTAACTTGCTTTCCTCTTCTCTCAAATGTATTACTTCTAAAGTCGCCTTTTGTAGATCACTTTCAACGTTTTCAGACTTGTTATTAGTCTGGAAGGATAGAATAGCAGAAAAAAATTAAGTAAACGAAAGGAACGTGGATGGAAATAATACGAAAACGTATTATGAAAAGTGGAAATAAACGAACTACATGCACGAGAGTCTCTTTTGTGATTAGAGTGGAGAAGATCAACATAAAATTTAAATAAAAAAAAAAGAGAAGGAATATAGAAAAATTAAATCAAATAAAACAAAAAATTGAGTGGCATGATTTTGTTTTGGCACGTAAAATGTTTTGAATTGCAAGTTTTTCATGAAGAGGTGACCGTGGAAGTTAAGACACGAAGTCGAAGTTATTTATACGAATACATAAATTACAAATATAAAAACCCTTCACCTATAAAAAAAAACAATATAAATAAAACTATTTAGTTATGTACCGTTTTTGCGGTTACTGATGCAACGGGGTGATCGTCATCCTTATTTTTATCTTCATGCTGGATGATATCTTTCACGGCATCCTGTAATACAACGTAGATGACACACCAAACTCGAACTCACCATTTTTCCGCAATACATAGGGTTCCGTATCCAACATCGGCACCGGCTGACTTTAAATGAATAATGACAATGAATGTTGTTCCGAGAGAAACATCCTTCAATATAAAAAATTCAAAGGGCAAAATGAAAATAAAAATCGAAAAAGCTCACAAATATCGTCGATCATATAATAATTACGTTTAGAATCATGCATGTATAGCAAGCGGTACTGGGATCCATCGAATACAAACTATTACTAGTGACAACGAAAACATGATATATACTTTCAATTTACTACTGCCTACCTTGGCGGCGGGCTTAGTCTCCTCTGCCACTGCCACTCGTTTCTTGGTGGCATCGTTCTGGGCTGCATTATCGCCAGCATCCTGTGAATAATTTAAATGATCAAAAAAATGTCTAATTTAGGTTCTTTTTTTTTATTATTATTATCTACCCCAATTCATTTTCTTAAAATAGTAAAATCACTCACGTTAAGATTAGTCCCACGCGGAGTTTCAAAGACACATTTAAGCTTGTAGTCCATGAGTTGCTCGGGGCTTATCTCCTTCCACTGTAACATATATATTAATTTATTATTAGCACCTGGTTAAACTAAACCAGAGTCTATTCTATGGCCTGGCGATGGGTTAATTGTTTGAGAATTAACTATTCATTAGTCGTACGTCATATTCACGCTTATATTTATGAGAATAATAATATATGAACGCAAATTCAATGGTACTATTTGTATTATCGCTAGATGTCATCACAACACAATGATGTTCTTCCTGTATGTCATATATGTTATGAGATTACGTAAGGTAACCATTTAACAGATATATTTAAAACACAGCTTATATGTATGTCAACTATTAACTTTTCCTATAATTCTAAACGTTTTGGTGAAACATACCACTTGATCAATGTTGGTTTTGCCATCAGGAGCTATTACACTTTGGACCATGAACTTATGCTTGTGGTTTTCATTGGGATCCAAATATACAGGTTGAGGAGTAACTGAAATTTATACTCAAGATTAATTAATTGATTCCAGACACGGCAAATATTTTGGTAGAAATTTGTATTGAAACTTACTTGCGATTTCTTGTTTCGAATTTGGCGCAAGAACTCCAGAATTGGGACGCACGCAATATTTTTTGGGTGCTGTTGTTTTGATCTTAAATAGCACTGTATCGTTTGTCGGGTTTGTGAGTCTCATGTAGGTCGTGCAGCCATGCTCAAAGAGACCCGAGAAGTTCACTAAAAAAACCCAATTAGTTCATTACGTGCATTCAAAATAGAAACAATAAACACATAAATAAAAATGGAAACTAGGATTCCCTAAGCTACAATAAATATACATTTGTATATTTCAATAATATAGACGAAACAGAGAAAACACTGTTCACCATTAAAATATTGCCCATAGGTTAATGATATATACAGTAATATAGTATTTTGCTATAGTATTTGATTTTAATAAATAATATTAATTAAAATATTGTTGCTAAAATTTATTGTGATACTGTATAAAGAAATAAAAATGAACTCCTAATTACTATGAAATTATTTTAACAAAACTACTGATGGTAGAAGATCTTGTGAGTTTGTATAAGTATCAACAGCTTGCCTATTCCTGCTATGAAGTAGTAAAGCATTTTGAACCAAAGGGTGGGCAGCCTTTGTAGTTTAAAAACAAAAAAAACTTATCTCAAGATTTGTGGTGGCATTGACTTTGTAGATCTCTATGGGCTCAAGTAGCCACTTAACACTCAGTGGGCTGTGAGCACATCTAGCTATCAGTAATTCTAATAAATTAATTATAAAGTCTCTGATATTCAAAATGTTTTTATCAATTTATTGGCAATTTCATAGTCCCAAAAATGTCCATTCAGTTTGTGTGTTTAGCTGTTGTACATAGACCCTAATGTGAAGTCAGTTAACATGACCGATATGAGGTTCACTATGAGATGAGCTACTCAACGATTTGGGCTTCACAACACACTTCAACATACTACTTAACACCCCTGACTGTGTTGTGGGTTGTGATGAACAGGTTTGTTTCTTTTTTGCCTAAGTGTTGAATATCTATATTTGCATATATTTAAAAGTATATAGCTATGTATGTCAGCCTCTGGTACCCATAACACAAGGAATCCAAAAAATGGGGGCCGGGCCCCATGTGCGATTAGTTCCCAAGTATTTATTTTATAAAAAAAAATGTAAGTTAGAAACATGTCAATAATCCAGACCCAAACTAGAATTTCCTGTACTATGGGACTCGGAGCATGATTTAGATCTACTAATATCTAAATCTATATATGTAACAACTCAAAAGCAGCTGCTTTGCGAATGAATCTACAACCGGAATGGAATCGGGACCCGCTGAGAAGATCCGGCGAAAAACTCAGCGGGCTGATGCACGGGTTAGGTTGCACCTCGAACTCTTTGTCGAGTTCGACAAGTATGGTTACCAGGGTCTCTAAGCCTGCTCCTAGTGTTAGAGCTAAAGGCGTCTAAATGCAGAGGTTATTGGATCTGACGGATAAGGACATGTCTAGGGCGTCGACGGTAGTGGGCTCCTGCGTGATCAGGATTGGAACAGTAATGTCTGAGGCATAGTCAAGTTGCTGCATACAAATTTAACTTATTGTCAGTCATTGAGCTTTAAGCCTAGGGAAATTGTTATCAAGGCTTATTGTGATTACAAAATCCACAACATTCCTGCCTATTAGAGCTGATGCTTACAAAACAAATAAGTACCCTCATTAGTAAAAAATTAAAGGAAAAAACAAGTTTATAGTGATGACTACAACAAGCACATTACGATTATGTTTTGTGTTATTTTACTCATTAACTGTTAACTTATTAGTCTAATTAGAAGACCTACATATACATAATTATTTTACAATGAAGCAATAATATTGATAATAAAATTAATTAGTCAAGATTACAAACATTTATGAAATTGTAGAAAAAAGGTAAGTGTTTTCAGATTATACAAAAAGAAAATTTATTACTTTATTGTTAAATTAATTTTTATAGGATCTTAAGTTATGTATACAGTTTAAAATATATTTTATTCTTTTCCTGTAATATTTCACCCCAGATTAACCAAGTATAACCTTTTCAGTAGTCTACTAGTTCAGGGATGCTGCCTTTAAAAGAAATTATATCAAAAATATGCAAAACTATTCAATAAACATATGAAACAACCCCAAGTTAGTGGTCATAATAATATGTAATTATTGTGACTATTACAACAATATTATATCCCATAGATAAAGAGCTAGTATAAAAAAAAACTGGTTCTAATGTGACAACTTGCTTTACTTCAATAAAATATGAATAACCCAAATATTAGTCAAAGGTCAAAGGTGAAATAATAATGACAAATTATAGTTCTGCATTTATAATATAAAAAGTTACCCATTTTTAATATTGCCTCTTTTCTAACAGTTCTTTTTGGTTGCTATGAATCCTTTTTCTTTGCATTCACAATCACATTAAAATTAAACTAAGGATAGATAGTCTTATCTGATAGTACTGACTGGACATTCATTTGTTTTATATATGTATATTTTAACAGTTTATACGTTCTTATTAATAATTAAGTAAAATAAAATATGATTAAATGTAACATTTCATTATTAAATTATTTTGAAAAGAAGTCTTACAAATTGATTTACAATTATACTGCTCTGATCAATTTTGTCATAAGTATGACATCAACATTGCAGAATGCAGTTTTATAGTCAAAAAAGTATGTAATTGGATCTACCTACGTTAGAATAATATTATTCAATACAAATTAACTGATTAAGAAAGATGGAATGATTTCAAAATTTTCAGCCCCTATTAAAATGAGGTTTATTCAAATGCATCAAATAAAAAAAATACTACCACATATAATTTATTTTGTTCAGATACCCCACATTTTCTAAATCTCATTACTTTTTAATGTAACATTAAGTATTAATATTAATGAAGCGCAAATCGTATATATCGCACATTATAGTTGAGCCATTTACGTTTGTGAAAATGATCTTCAGGAATTATAGAAATTATTCATACTCATTGGAAGCTCGAAAAAATAGTAATCGATATAAGTACATACTCTGCTTGGATAATAGACAAAGGATAATGAAAAAACCGGAACTTAACAAAAAGCCGATATCTGGAAATAGAAACTCCATTTGTCAGCATCTAGCTAACGACCTATGTCTGCTTCACAAGTTTCAATGCGGCGATTAATAGCGTAAAGTTAATCAAACAATGAGATTCTCACCTTTAAATTTTAATTCATTTTGAGGTTCAATAGTTAACACTTGGTTAGGCATTTTAGTTTCCTATAAACGCAGTATCTCGTTGGCAAAATTTAACAGATTGAGAAAAAAGATCTTTCCGCGATGTCGGCCAAAGCGAACGAGAATTGTGGAATGACGAATAGACATGCGCAGAACACTGCGCATGCGTTGTCTCTTTCTTTTCAAAGGCGTATATTCTGAGAGCTATTTTTATTTTATGAACAGAGATAATAAAATCATAAAAAATAGGCAAAGGTAGAATGAACTAAATTTATATGTAATAAGTTTCAAGAAAATATTTGTAGGATTTTTTTTTTAATTATTAAAACTAAAAGGAAATTTTAAAAGGTTTTCAGAATAGTCCCATTTTATATAAATCTGTTTGTAACGTCTATGATTTCACTGCGTGCGCAATCTTTTCAATTTCCTACTAAATCCATTGAAACCATATAACTTAATTGTATCTAAATTAGGTCGGACCATTTCTAGTTCTTTTATGTAAAAGTCGTGTAGACGTATGAAAATTAAATACAGCAGAGAATGATGATATAATACAAAATTTGTGTAAATTAAAAGTAGATTGAACCTTTTAATTTAATAATTTTTCTCTACGATTTGGTGATTATGTTCTCTTTATTATTCCTCTAGGTTGAAAACTGTTAAGTAACTAATTGGAGGTTAATAGACAGTAATAAAGAGGTCCCTTTTTGTAATATCTCGTTATCATTATAATAATCATACTGTTATATTTCTACCTAGTTGTAGGGTGTAGAAAAGCTAAGTAGCTAAAAACAATGTGTTTACTATTACAAAAGATTTAAAGAATACGTTTATGAAACCAGACTTAGATTAGACATTCAGACCCTACAAAAACATGATGGACTACATTTCACTTGGGTAAAAACCGCATATTGCGGGAAAACGAATCGGCCGTTGTCGCAACCACGGGCACTGGGCTCTTGGTCGCTGGGGTATCCGAAAAGGATGTAGACGGTACCGTTAATTTATATATTCCCAATACTCCGCTGGTTCAGAGCCAAAAAGCGTCGCGGAGAACGCTTCTTCAATATCCGTTTGCTCTTCCGCAAGATATGAGCATGAGTTGGGTCTCTTTCGGAGGCACTTGGGACGCTGTTAGCAAATCCCACCCCTCCTGGCTGAGCTTTTGCTCGCCTACATGTCCTGGTGAAGCTGGAAATACTTTCGGGCCACCAGTAAACCTTCAATCATAAAAAAGGTATAAAATGAAAACAGTACAGGTCTCAAATCAGAATAGGTGTACGGACGCCATTATCACCCAGTGGTAATCCTTCGCAATCCTAGAAAATTGAATCTTGTAGAGCAGTGTGTCGACACAAATAAAAATATACCTACATATAATACACCCTTATTCTACTCAATAAAATTAAAAGTTTGTACATAATTCACCTACTGGCAGCTTTTTAATATCTTAAAAACTATATTTTATCTATATTATATTTAAAATCTTCAATAGTATAATAACTTGAAAATAAATACCCGAACATTCAATATTGAAAATATAATTAAGCCATATAAATAATGGAACAAAATGTGCAAAGCAGGTCTTAATGGATTGTAAAAAAATAATTTCACGTGATTTCTATATATTTGATTCTTTTTGCTGATATTTACTGGCCATATGTGTGAAAAGTGTAATTCTATAAAGTTTTAGCATATTCTCTTTCTGGTAGATATACTCTAAGAAACTGTGATTTAAAAATAAGAATTTGTCAGAAAACGTCAAAATAAATTGCCGGTCCTGGACGAAAGTCCGGACTCGTGAACAGATATTCAAAATGAGAAATTTAGTGCCTACATTGGAAATATATAATATTGTTTGTGAATGAAGATTTGGAATCTTGTGCTACAAATCAAATGAGTCACGAAATACAAATTTTTTAAAAAGTCAATCCTTAAATTAACTGTTGTTTTCGATATTCGATAGTCAGTTGTTATTTACAATGCTTGCATAACGTGCTAGTGGCGGGCTGATGCCGTTTTTAAATATGAATTGTTCGAAACTCAATTTACTGTTGAACACAGTCAATGCTTATTTAAGATTAGACTCGCGTGTACAACAAACAATAATAAAAAAATACTTCAAAGAAAACTTTACATTAGTCAGGAACATAACATCATCTAACACTACCTATTTTCACGCCTCCTTGAAAGCAGCGCAAATGCAGAAAGATGGGGTCACAGTATTGCCTTCCCCTCAAGAAGTAAGTTTTAATACTTAAAAAGTAATGTGAGTCCCTTAAAAATAATAACATGTATAATTTGTGTTTTTGTCGCATGTCATATTTTTCATTTTGTGGTATTTTTTCTTAGGCCTTTTATGGGTTATTTCTTCATTCATTAGTTAGCAATCATAAAGTAGTGGTTCTACCACTTGTGAAAAAAATCATACTTGAGAAGCAAGACTAACAAGACATGCATAGGCAATGCGTGTATCATGTACCAACTACTTTCATTTAATTACTTAGAGGCGATTGCCACACTGATTGTCAGCAGTCCCAGTACCAGGGAGTATTTGGTTTATGGAGATATTTGATTTCATTTTGCTTGTATCATATATGCAGGGATTGTTCTATGCAATTGTAGTGTGTTATTATATGAGATGATTAAGGTTAATAGAAAAAGTTCTGAACAGTTACATTTAAACAAAAGCTTGTTAAGGAAATCAAAAGAAACAAACCATTGCTTGTCTGTAATATTTTTTATCATCCATAATTTAAATATTTAGATCTGCATGTTCTCATAAATGTTATGCAATTCATGTGAATTTATTAATTTATAGAAAAAAAACAATAAATTTTCAGGTCACAACAATACTCCGAAGAAATGAATTCAACAAAGAATTCACAACTGGCTCCATTAAGTGCTATGATTCAAATCAACTCGCTTCAAACAGTCCCATAGAAGACACTCGTTGTGAAGCACAATGCAAGATGACTTCGGGTATGTCACAAGTCAATGACTTCCTTTGGAAAACTTTTCTCTTTCATAAGCTAATTATGTATGACAATTTAGGCTATGACCCCGATTTTCTATTATCAAAAACACATCCTGGAATTATGAAGTGTTTATTTCAAAAGGTTATCAAGTTATGTTAGTTTTATAGTAGTGTCTCAATAATTTTTTGTTAGAAGTATATTTTAACTTCACAATACACAATACTTAAACAAAATTTGACTGCTTTATTTGTGATTGCTACTTATTATTACAGCACAAATATATACCAAAAATCTTTAATAAAATATAGCTATTTAATTGACTAAATAATAAAATTAACTTTGTATTTGCAGGTCTGATTATTGGGGTGTTTGATGGTCATGGTGGACCTGCTTGTGCCCAGGTTATATCAAAGAGATTGGTTGATTACATAGCAGCAGCTCTGCTGCCCATAAAAACATTACACAAGTACATTCAGCAGGATCCTCGAGAATCTTTGGTTGACACTTTTAATAATAGAGTAAATGATTTTTTATTTCCATCTTATTTCAACATAGTGAGATAATAATGAGGTATATTTTTATGTAGTATTGATTTTAATTAATAAATACTGTTAACTTTACAGGATGAAATTTTACAGGAATTGAATATTTTGTATGAGTGTAGTTTTAGACAATATTTAGCAGAGTTGGCTGGTTTACCACATGAAGGCTATAACGTCCCGAAAGCTTTGGAACAAGCCATCATAAAAATTGACCAAGATCTGTCAAAGGAAGCAGTTGAGCCATATAAACTTAATCAAGTGATAAATCCACAGACTTTATCTGTAGCACTATCTGGAGCTGTGGCCTGTGTAACACATGTGGATGGACCTAATCTGCATATTGCTAATGTTGGTGACTGTAATGCTGTTCTGGGTGTTTTGACTGAAGACAAAGAATGGATAGCGAAAAAAATAACAAAAGAACATAATTCTGAGAATTTCGATGAGTTGAAAAGAATTTGGAACGAGCATCCTGACAATGAGAGAAAGACTGTAATACGCAGAGATAGATTACTGGGTGAACTTGCTCCTTTACGTAGTTTGGGAGATTATCGATATAAATGGCCAATTGAGATTTTAATGAAAGTGGCAGTACCTTTAATTGGTCCAAAAGCCATACCAGCAAATTACCACACACCGCCTTATTTAACTGCAAAACCAGATTTATATTACCATAGATTGAGCACAAGGGACAAATTTTTAATTCTGGCATCGGACGGATTATGGGATATGATGACTCCATTACAGGCAGTCAAGCTGGTGGGTGAGCATATGAAGGGAAAGGTTTTCTTTAATCCTTTGAAATTGCCCAGAAAGAATATTCAGCTGGGGGATATAAACGAGTTATTACTTCACAGGAAGGAAAGCTTGAAGAGTAAGCCCAAAGATAAAAATGCAGCCACACATTTAATACGTCATGCTATAGGCGGTACAGAATACGGTGTAGACCACTCCAGATTGGCACATTTGCTCAGTTTATCCCCGGATGTGAGTCGTATGTTTCGAGATGACATTACCGTTACGGTCCTCTATTTTGATTCAGAGTTTTTAAGGCAATGTCCCTCATGAGATGGTTTTTAAATTGTGACAATAAGATCGAGTCGTGCCTTCTATAACATTAAAATTTTGTTGCCAATTTACATGATTAGTTGTAAGTTTTTTCCGTGTTTGATGTATTTAATTCGTGTGATATTTTGATATGACTGTTCAATGATGGTAGTAATACTTAGTCATGTTGTAGTATTAGTTTAAATGTGGATCTTTTTATGTTTTTTTTGTTAATATTTTACTGTGTTATATTTTTTTTTGTTTTGGAGCCATTTGAGGCGTTTTTTAAGGGACTCTGTGCTACTTATTTCAAGTTGCCAATTAATTCTCACAATAAATGACTAATATGTGATAGATTATACCATGAAGCACAGAGTATATTCCTGCTTAGTCCCTATTTGATGTACACTGTGTTAGTTAATAATTATAACTATAATTTTTAACTAACAGACTGCGTAAAATCAGTATTCAATGTATGAAGAAATCAATTCTTTTTTAGTAAATAATGAAATTGGGGCACCAACAATGATGGTTTCTTGAATACATATGGCGCGAGACAGATAAAGTGATAGTCATAGTGATTTTTGTTCTCAAACACAGACAAAACACTGTATATCATTACTGAAAGTTTGATAAGTTCATTAGTATAAATTTTTAAGAACACTTAATTGATTGAAATATTAAAATGTCATTTAATGTTTTATTATCTTTTTGTCAATTATTACCATTTAGAATTGATTGTGATATAAATCTTGTAGGATTTTTTGCACAAAAAAAGTTGCTAGTTTTTAAACCACTGATTACTGTAGATGCAAATAGTCATAATGTAAAATTTTTCGAATGTGTATTTAACAGTGAGTCCTTAATGTTTTTTTATGTTTAGTCTTTCAATAATAATTAAGGTTCCCATGTCCATATTTTTGGTTTTCGATTTCTTTACTTATTGTATTTAACTGCCTCCTGGAGATTGTTCAAATATAATAGACTTCTATTCTAAATTTCTCTTAAGCTACAATTTTTGATGGTACGTTTTCATATTTGTTTATTAAATGGAACACAACTGTAACAAAGTGCTTTAGTACCTACAATAATGATGTTTCTTGTTTGTGGTATGAATATTTGGAATTGCGAATTAATACAAATATTGAATTTCAACTTGTTTTATTAATCACCATTATTGTTAAAAGTGAGTAGTATATGTAATGTCTAATAAGGAAGGCGAAGTAAGTGAGTATTTACATAAAACAGTGTTGTGTTATGTAATTACTGAATGTTCAAAGGACTGACTTGCATTCTAGAACGTTCGATTGTAGTTTAACATTAATTTTGTTAGTAAAGTGTTAAATTATACTTTCCACTAAATTTTAATACGAGGCCTTTGTTTTCGTATATTTTAATGGTCGGTTTCAACCGTAACTTTGGAACGTCGAGAATACAAGCTTAGTGAACGAGTGATTAATTAGTAAAAGATAACACTGATTGATTACACAATAAACTACTATTAAAATTCCTTTATGATTATATTGAATGAGTACTACTATAGAAATAACAACGTAAATATGAAGTAAACATCTTTAAGACAATTATCTGAACCTTGGCATTTCTGACTTCATATTCAAGGTTTTTGGGCCAGACGGTAATTGAATTAGCGTTACAAATTTAGTACATGTCAGTGGTGTTACTAAATAGTTTTAGATGTTCGGCGTCTGAGATGTTTACGATGCGCACTTCACATTCATCAGTTGCAGTTTCATAACAATACTTAAACGTTACATGAAGATATTTTTAAAGAACTATAATATACGGAATGTTATTAATATTAGCGCATTACACATTTGCGTATTTTGTTTGATAATTGATTAAGAGCCAATAAAAAAAGAAACAAAACTAATCGAACGTGAAACATATTCAAAAAACTTCTGTTCTCGCAAAGCGTCAATTCGTCTTCGAGTAGTAACATAATAACATCGATTTGCGTATTTTGTTTGATAATGGATTAAAAGCCAATAAAAAAAATAAAACTAATCGAACGCAAAACATATTCAAGAAACTTCTGTTCTCGCAAAGCGTCAATTCGTCTTCGAGTAGTAACATAATAACATCTGCGTTTATCAGAACCATTCTTGAGCTTTTGGTAATTCTTAACATCGATATAAATATCCGATCACCGCAAATTGATTGCAAGCAGACGTAATACCTGCTACTTAATACTACACAAAATGCACAGCCCGCGGTATGTCCTATCTAGTTCGTCAAACTCCTCCCAACGCTCACAAAACGCGATGAAAGACAAATTGACTCGCGATTAAAAACCACTCATAGTTTTTAATCCTTAAATTTAAATCATTAACGGACGCAGTCCTTTTAAAAATTAGTTTAAAATTTATAGAAATCCATTATAAATATCATAAGAAGATTTAGTTTAACGCAAAACATAAGAAGTATTCAAGCAGTACGTATATTTCGTATTAAATAGAAAGATACTTAAAGGCTAGAAGTGTGGAAGAGTAGCTATCGGAAATATCCAAAAGTTCTCCAAAATACAAGGTATCAGCGTTCTCACTGAACAATGGAGAAAAGTATTAGTAATAAGTAATTAAAAGAGTATGTATACTAGGTTTGGCAGACCACATAGATAAGTCATAGCTAGTAATGTAAGTAGGGTGCTGACGAAACGGCGGCGATTCGAACTCTTGTTAACAGTGCTATATTGAAAAGATAAAAGTACTTAGCCATCTACATGATCACACTACAGTCCTAATAACTATGTATGTTATTGTTAAGCATTTTAAACTTCTTGCTTATGAAAACTATGTTTCAGATCAAAAACACTATCCCGTTGCT
>ASCI01165786.1:0-13513 GCA_002197625.1 Bombyx huttoni
GTGGGCTGTGAGCTCGTCCCCCCATCAGAGCAAAAAAAAAAAAAAAAAAAAAATTGTAACTCACCCAACACTGCCAGCACGGCGTTTTTGTAAATCCTTTGCTGGGTCAGCCCCTATAATGACAATATCTATTAAACATGTATTTAAATGCATTTTTTGTTATATGTATAGACTCAACCGTAGTTATCCTTTACTTTTATTGAATAATATTGAGCTTAATGTGAGCACACAACATCAAGTGAATGTTGAACAGCACTGTAATAATAATATGTAAGTAACAACAATATGATTACTAAAATCAAGGTCAAGAGAGTAAAAGCATTTGAGCACAAATAGTGAATGAGCTGAAATGTCTGTAATAAAGTTTTGTTTAGTTTTATAAATTCCTTAGATGAATTTGGGTTTACATTTTATGAATAATATTAATTCATATACGAAAACATTGATGTGAATTAAAAACTAAAATAAATTAATATTTTATTTCAACCTCATTTTTTGCTCACGAAGAAATACTACGTATACGATTGTGAGATTTTGCTAAGTTTCTCAAACAACGCGTCACGCGGACTTGTCAAATTGAAAAATAGGTCGATCAGATACTGTTTAATTTAACGCGTTATTACAAATGAAATTAATAAATAAAATATAAGAAGTAAATCAAGGTATTTCCGTATGCATAAAAATGGCTAAAAATATGTTTAATTGCAATACAAACCGGGGATAGTTGGAGCTACGGCAGACATCGGTCAACAGACTCATTACCATTAGTTCAAGTTTTAATATCTGTAAGTTTAATTGTAGTAAAATATTTCATTCACAATTCTTAGATGTTCCCAACAGTTCCGTAAAACAAATATTTACAATATTTCACGCGACACAAACGCCATTTTCCATTACAACAACCAACAACTTTTAAAATCCGTCAAACAAGTAGTGTTGCTATATTTTTTTAAAGTAACCATTAACTTTTGTGCTTAATCCTTATATCAAGTATACATTACACATTTCAATAAAAAAAAACCTGCTGAGTAGTAATGCTTCCAGTTACTACCGTTTCACCTCTTACACAAGAAGGCCTTCGGGTTATCGGAAACTGTTCTAATTATTACTTACGGTTATTTGGTTTGGAACATCAGGACTAATAGAGAGACTTAGATCTGTATTTTGTATCCTATATTCCATGGAAAGTTCAGAAAATTGCTTAAGACTCGGCAAAGCATAGTTCATCCAAGGTTTTAAGTTAAGTCAAGTGTTAAGTATTACCTTGGCTATATTTCTATAGAATAATCCTATTTTAACTAAAATAAATCGATTATTTATTTCTAAACTTAATATTAGTTATTATCCTTCATTCAATTTCCACCAAATGGAACGAGTAAGTTTTATATTTTAAAATTTAATTATCTCAAAAGCATTAATTTCTTTGGTAAAATATTTAAGATGACAACACTACCACAGAGTTTTCAATCACACAGCCTCTCTAATAATATTCTTCACAAGGAACTTTTACCTAAAGAGTAAATCATGCCTTTAATTTTTTAAGTAATATCAAATAAATATACCAACTTTATTTTACTTTTGTAGTCATAAAGTAATCAATTAATATTTGAATAAACTCAATGCTGACGATAATAGTATCCCGAGAACCTGATTGCCATACCAAAAAGCAAACAAAAATCAAAATTTATACTCAGTTTAAATAAATATTAAGTGTATAAACTATGGCTTAAACTATAGGTGATACACTTAATGTTTAAACAATAAAATTGTTTGCAAGAGTAGACTTTTGACAATACCCCAATTTTGTTACAAACAAAAACTATATTTGAATTATTTAATGTCGAAACTCAGAATTATTTATTTAAAAGGCCTGGGATTAAATTGTAAAATCATTTTTAATTAGGTCTACGACTGGAATACTAGAGAAAATAGAACAAAAATAAAACGGCTGAACGTTGTGCTTCAGTTACACTGGTTTTTTAAATAATGTAAAAATTGTAGAAAAAGAAAAACTCTAACACTGCCTGGTTAAATATTAGGAAATAAATTGTATTTTTTATTTTTTATTCATATTATTCTATAGAGAACCTAATTTGGAGTTAGAGTAAGTTTAGCTTTTAGTGTTGGTTTCTAGGTATTTGAAATTAGTATTATAAATAATGGAATCCTCTTATAAGCGGGCAGTATTTTCATCGATCCATTTATATATTAGCATAAAACTGTAAATTTCTGCAACTCTAAGAAAAACAAGAATATTTTCTAGTCTGGTTTACCATGAATTGCCAGAAGAATATTTGTTTTGGGTTGCTATTGAAGCATGTTTTTTTAATATAGGTATTTATTCTTGTATTGCTGTTTGGTTATGAACTTTTTTTATTGTACTGTTCGTCAGTATTATTTTCGTCTATCATCATCTCATTCATGACATCCTCTTACTTGTAACAGTATCTACATTGCGTTTCACTCATCATTAAAATATGCAACATTATCATATATTTGCAACATTATCATATCATTATATTTTATGATAATCATCTTAACTCTATGATACAAGCTGGTTACTGGAGCCCATCTACAACGTAAATGAGCCACCCACCTTGAGATATAAGTTGTTAGGTTGCAGTATAGTTACAGCGGCTGCCCCAGCCTTCAAACCGAAACGCATAATTCAAATAATTTGAAAAATTAACCTTGAAAAATCAACTATATCACAAAAATATACTATATACTATGTCATCAAAAATAACCTTGATGCCCACTGTAGGTATATATCGATTGTTTTTTTTATGTAGGTATTACATTTTGGTATTACTTGTGAATTGTAGAATGTAGATTCCTAAATTAATATAGCACACACAAACTCGAAAGATGCGAAAGGCAAGATACTGAAGAGAATGGTGTGCATTCAAAGAGACCTACACCTAGTATCTGGTGGACACGGATTGAATAAGAGAAGTGAAACTTGAATTGGGTCCTATTTTAAGTACTTTCGTACTTTTTAAAATTAGGACTTTTTATAAAACTTGAAAACTGGCACGTAGTGGACCAGCTCCAGTGTCATAGAGACAACGAAATGTCTTAAAAATTTTCTATTATTTAATTATATTATCTATTATTTGTTTTAGTATTCAAAATTGTCAATTATAAATTCATACAATTTAAAAATCTCACACTGAAGGCGATGTTTGGTTATTCGTAAAATGGAGAGAGAACATGAAGTGTTATCAGAAACGGGTACCAATTTTAATATAGCCTCGGTATCAGAGACAATGTCTGATATCAATCAAACCAAATTGGACACTTTGGAAAAAAAGGCCGTTCATCTCAGGTTCTGTAGCAATAATTATAATATTATTTGATTCACGTATTTATGTAATATAATGAAAAGGTGTAATAATGAAAAGATAGTTGTAAATAATCAATTTTAAAATAAAAAACTAACTAACGTTATTAATGCCATCTGGATTTTGGACACCTATTTAAAATTCAAGGACCTGGCCCCACAATTTGTAAAATGATTATTAATAGAAAAAAAAGAATAACCGGCGTCGTTCACTGCAATCTTCTGATGAAATTGAGGTTTTTTCGCAAAAGTAAACACAAATCATAGCAACAACACTAAAGCAGTTTTCTGGTTTTCACTCTCGAAGGAGAGGCGAGATTTCAACCTGTTGATGTTTGATTATCAGAGCTCAAAAAAAAGAGCCATTCATTACCCCACATGGGGTCGAGGCCTCGTTTATAGTTTAATAACTTGCGAGTAACAGTAGCAAAATTTTTATAGGCATTTCATGAAATATCATCCATTTGTTGAAACGACTCGTATCTACTGATATAATGTAATATTAGAACATACAGAGGACTATGGGCTGCTGATGACCTCTTTAATATTAAGCGGCATGCGGCCTTTAATGACAGTGGAACAAGCTTCGCGTCCTTCAAACTTAAATACTGATTGATTTGCGGTAGAAACATTAATCTACTTAGATTCTGCAAGGATTTTACAAGTTTTGACGGTTTTTTAGACTGGTTTTGGAGAAAGACTTCAAAGCTGCTGATTTCAAATGGAGTTTATTCGTAGCAGCCGCTTTTAGTTTTCGATATGAAAGCTGTCTACGACCTTTTCCTCCGGCTTTTATGAGAAGTGGCATCAAAGACATGGACGAATTGGTATCTAAATTTCTAAAATAATATTTAATTTTTGTTTAAACATGAAATTCGTTCCGTATTAATTAAGAAGGCAAAAATAAAATGAAAAAATAGAGAACTCTATCTTCCATCTAGCACAGAATATAACAGATAGGTTACCGTCGGTCGTTGATTGTTTTTATTTGTTGGGCGGGGTAACGAACTTACCACCTAATTGTTCATCTTTTATGTTTTAGTCAAACCTCGCATACCGCAAGGCACACCGACCTTAGACTTTAGAACATGTTCGCAGAATCCATATCATTTTTCAAGATCAATTAAACAAAATATTCGAATTTTATTTATTTAATAGAGATACTTAAAGATTTGGAACCTAAAAAGTTCGCACTAACTCTTTTCCGCGTTCGATAAGATTTGATAATTATGACGCCTGAGGCTTTTCTGTCTTTCTTATGATGAAACCTCAATGCAAAACTTCGGACTAACCCGGTGAATCTAGAATAACCCCTCGAGGTTACTAGAATAGGTAGGAAAAAAAAATGCAAGACTTCGTTTCTATGATAGATAACGCTTAAATTTTTTGAGACTGTATGAAGCGATTGTTCTGATAAAAATGTCAGTTTTGAAACATATCCTTTAAGTTACGATCGAAAACAGTTTTTTTATTGCATAGATGGGTGGACGAGCTCACAGCCCACCTGATTTAAGTTACTGGAGCCCATAGCTCTACAACGTAAATGCGCCACCCACCTTGAGATATAAGTTGTAAGGTTTCAGTAGAATTATAACGGCTGCCCTAACCTTTCAAACCGAAACGCATTACTGCTTCACGGTAGAAATAAGCTGGGGGGTGGTACCAACCCGTGCAGACTCACAAGAGATCCTACCACCAGTAAAAAGTATAGGTACATGAATGTTATGTACAATTTCACGAGACTTCTCTAAATACTTATTTCAGCTTAGTGTAATCACTGACGTGCCAGCTTTGGATTTGGTGCTACAGCAATTGGATAATTTGGAAGCGTTGCCAAATATGAGTGATATCATCGATCTATTGTTTTACGTCCTTGTGCGACTTAAAGAACCATCATTAAAAACAGTGACAACGGATGTGGTAATGTGTCCCACCCAACCTGTTTAGTGTAGCATAAAATTACAGAATTTTAATTACCTCTAAAAGATTCTACTTGGTTCTCTTATTATATTTTCAGCACGAACAAATCTTAGCGACGGCAAATACTGTGGCGATGTCTTTCAAGCCGCAACATATTTTTCAAGTTATTAACTCTAACAAATCTACTGTCGAACTAAAGTGGAAAGAGCTATCTAAAAATCATAATGTATTTTATGCGTATCACGGAAATCGCCTAGAAAACTTTTATACGATTCTCAATTTTGGTTTGCAACAACATTTGAATAAGGTTGTTATATGAAATAGATTATTGTTGTGAAAAGTATATAATTATTTATTAGTTGAATTGGAAGTTGGTCTGGCATTTTTTCTATTCTATTCTATCAGTCCAAAGACGTCCACTGCTGGACTTAGGTCTCCTCTAAGCCTCGCTACAAAATCGGTTCTGCAGTGCCTGTATCGAGCGGATTTCAATAAGCGAATCTCTATAGGTCGTTGGTTCATCTTGTGGTAGGCCTACCCACATTACGTCTGTCGGTATACAGCCATTACTCAAGAACTTTCCGTCCCCAAAGCCCATTCGTTCTTCGAGGAATGTGCCTTGTCCACTTCCATTTCAACGTCGCAATTCTTTGGGCTATGTCGGTTACCATGGTTTTCCTAATTCCATAATAATAATCCAATAATTTCCATTTCTAATTTGATCTTATATAGGCCAGGCATATAGAAGGCAAACTAAATTTGTATTGAACGCCTATTCACATCATAAAATTAGGTAGATTCCTAAAGAAAAACGTATGTAGTCATGAAAGACTTCCACGATGAATAACATCGTAGAACAAAAAAAATTATCAACCTAAGTTTAATTTTCTTTTGTTTAAAGAAATAAAACAGCGTTTACACTATAAAATTTAATTTGAGACCTCGTGTCCCAACGCGTGGCAACGTTCACGTTATTCTATCTATGAACTCCGATAACTAATTAACACCAGATAGGATCTGATCTCATCTACTCCACTAGAGCAATTAAAAAACTATATAGCAAGTAAACATAATTAATGGACCCATCAAATAAATTCGTAGAATACTTTGCTGGGTAATGGAGTATACCTGTCACCAGAACTGAGTGCGACAATACCACACAGCCATGGAGGCTTCGGATGGGGGGCGAGTTGTATCGGAGGTCATTTATCTTGTGTAGCGTTGTGCGAAGTGGTTGATGCTCCCGAAGGAATCAATTACCAAAAGCCGGTCTCCAACGAAGGTTAGTTTAGAACAGAGAATAGTCATAAAGTAATTATTTTAAGTGTACTTGCGCAGCATGTGTTTTTATTGCTCCCTTTAAAAGATTTACATATGGGCCATCGCATGACATCTGGTCATTTGGAGTCAAGGACGTATGCAATTCTAATTGCACAGTCAGGATGTTACGCTGGGTAGTCTCTGGGCTCTGGTTACTTCTTACTATTAGACGGACATCTACCAATGCCCAACTTTATAAAAGAAGGCGAGCACTCCGTTCGTCGCACGGAAAACGGACATCCGTTGACTCACGATAAAATTTGCAATTTATTGGTGACATCGCTCGCTTGATCACGTGACACTTAGATCACGTTGGCTGGTCACGTGCTCACTCCTGAGAAGAACGGTAGCTTATATGCTTTCTCAAAATTTAAACTAGTTTCATGTTGAATGTGGTCAAAATCGTATGTGCTTTGGCGTAAAACATTATGTATATTATCTGTATAGATTGGCCCACTTGTCCTGGTGAAACTGGAAAAGCCTTCGGACCCCCAGTAATCCTTCAACCATAAAAAAAAGTAATAGACAGACACAATTACGCTCTTATTACTGGTCAAAATCGTATGTGCTTTGGCGTAAAACATTATGTATACTATTATCTGTATAGATTGGCCCACCTGTCCTGGTGAAACTGGAAAAGCCTTCGGACCCCTAGTAATCCTTCAACCATAAAAAAAAGTAATAGACAGACACAATTACGCTCTTATTAATACTATGAAAAGTTAACTCCAAAACCTGTGTTTTTTTTGCCACAACCGATGTTAGAGTAAAATAACATATAATACACATTTGTTGCACATCAATAAAAATAGAAACAAATATAAGACATTAAACAAATAAGTTCAATGGACGTTCTCATAGCTAAGAGCGACTTATCTTCTAGACAACCATCGGTCTGACAAGAATCACCTAAGCAAAGATATTTACGATTTATTAACGATCAATAAGAAAAAGATTGAAAAAAGAATATATATTTATATATTATAATGTGTTCGCGTATGTAAACTTTAAAGACGGTAAATCTGTTAAATATATCTTCTAATTTTAACGCTAAAGAGCATCATATTAATGGCGATAAAATCTAAAGCCCCAAAGAATGAGCATTTAAATATACCTAATATGTGTAATAATTTTGATATCTGTTTCGTATATTTAAACGTCATTTTATCTTATAATCACAATATTAAATCTAACTCTAGGTGCACCTTCACAATACTGTTTCGTATTTAAGTGACAACAAAATAATGTATATTGATTTAAAATGTTACATTTTAAAATTAATATTTAAGGTGATGGACTTTATAAAGACAATATTAAATCTAACTCTAGGTGCACCTTCACAATACTGTTTCGTATTTAAGTGACAACAAGATAATGTATTTTGATTTAAAATGTTACATTTTAAAATTAATATTTAAGGTGATGGACTTTATAAAGATGGAAAGACTGATCATATGCGAGTAAATGGCGAAACACAAGCTACCCAATATATTGTGACTAACTGTGACTTAGTGAGAATCCGTTATCTGTTGGTTTACGCGAAACAACCTGCAGCCTTGAGATTTCACGCAAGGAATTCCAATAGAAATGGTAGGTTCCCTAAGTTAAACATTTTTAACACGCCTTTATTATCTTGATATGTATTGTATGTTTGTATGTATTTTTGAACAACTTTTTTACCGGCTCGAAGAAATCCGATAAATTAAAAATTTATAAACGAAGTAAGGTCCAATGTCAAAACAATTTTATAAATAAAATCTAATAGTCTCTCATAGTATCAACGGGATAAAAAAAATGAAATTAAGTATTATGATTATAATTAGTTTTTCGGTTTGCTGTTTATGCGTTTTTTTTAGTTTTTAAACTGTATTTTTTATTACATCAAGTTTGTACGTGTCGCTATTTTTGTCAGTACTTAAAAATTTCTAATTTATTTTGAAATTAAAATTGTTACACTGGTTGCTGTGATTTACTTTTCATAAGTTTTTAATATTACTTTTTATTTTTGAATACATTTCAGGTGGTTTTCGTCATTGGCTAGCACGACACAAATTGCTATCGATTCTTCTCGGTTACGGATTATTACTGGCTACCATTGGCTTTGCCAATAATCAACCAATACAATATTACTACAAAATATTGTTTAAAAAAATTGATATGGCTCTAGCTACAACTAGGGCATAAAAGCGCAAAAATTCTTTGTATTGGATGATTGGCTTCGATACATTGACTGGATTGGATTGCCTCCCTGGATTTGATACTTTATTCATATTTTTTACAATAATTATGCATTTATTTTCTGATTATTATTTTACAACTTTTCTGTGTTTACTAGTTATTTTAAAAGTTACGAATAAAATTGATTTTAAAGTGTTTGACATTTGCCGCAATTTCGTCACCGCAATGTAGTTAGATTTGGATATTTATATAGTGTAAACAAAAGATCGAACTGATTTTGGAACAAAAGGTGATCAGCCAACGTCACGGAGGCCTCGTCACGGACTGAGAACCAACTATTGTGTGATCTAATTTCCATTTGTCGATGGGACAGAATGGGAAAATATCAGTTTTGTAACACACTGCACACGTTATAACGTAAAATTAAATGTTTGTTCATTGGTAGCGTGAATAAAGTATATTTAGTAGTTTAACTATTTAAAATGTTTTACCTTTTATTTTTCTACTGTTTAATGTTATCGTTTTCGTGTGCACAAGACCCGGTGGCAAATTTACGTCAAGGTCGTATCATAGGGGTAAGTCTATAATTTTTATAATACGCTCAGAAACTCATCCTACGCTCAGGAACATCCCTATTTCCCTCGTACTGGTTTGCGGTAGAAAAAAAAGTTTGGTTTCCATTCCTACTGTTATACCATTGGCACTTCCCGTGTCAATGAGTTACTGTAATTAGTCGTGAACTTAGTCCTAATCCCTAGTCTACCTACGAAGAATATTATAAAACATTCGTTATTCACCATACAAACACATACAAACTTACAGACAGACCACATTTTGTCTATTAGTTACAACTTTAGTTCTGCATTATGATATAATAATTGGCGGCCAAAAAGTAAATCGCACTCCATATCTGTAAAACTGCATAGTAAAATTAATAAATAACGCGGGCAAAACTTTTCGAAATGTGCCGATAAGGTTATAAGTTCTATATTAGCTAGTATCATTTCATCTTTCTGAGGAAAATATATTGTGACACTATATTTGTGGATGTGCCGAATGTCGATAGAAATTAAATTTTTAATACGTAAAGATTGAATTGGTCAAAATTCTTGCCTCTTATATTACAGATTAAAGTTTTTACTGAAAGCACTCTTACACCTATCGAAGTTTATTACGGTATACCATACGCAATTCCACCTATTGGACGTTACAGATTTTTGGTAAGTATGTAGCTGCAAAGTAAAAGCACTGGGTTTCGTTTAATAAACAGTATGTCTTGGCGACTGTTGTCAATGCGTAGCACCCTGAAGCACACACACAAATAAAAATTTATTAAAATTAAAATTTATAAAATTTAAAGTCGTCCAGTTGCTTTACCATTTCTTCTCCTACTTCCACTTTTTTATTTTATGTAATTAATGTGACAATATAACATTGTACTTAATTTTAAAGGCACCGGTAAGACATACTGGATGGGAACGTACATTTTTTGCCCGTCGTATACCCCCACATTGTCCTTATGAAGATGATCCCGATAATGACAATGCAAATGAAGATTGTTTGTTTTTAAACGTGTGGACTCCGCGGGTACGTACTCAATCAGCCAGAATCTAAAATAACGTGTACCTACTTAGTCTGGGTGAAAAAACCATATGTAATAAAATATAATTATGCCTAGATATCTATGAATAATATTCTTTCAGATAGCCCACCGAAGGTGTCGCGTTACCTGTCGTTGTTTTGCTGTACAGTGAATCATGGACTCGCGGCGGAACAACGTTGCCTTGCCAGGAATTAGCTGGCGAAGGTGTCGTAGTGGTCACAATGTCCTATCGTTTACATCTTTTAGCATTTTTCACACTGAAATCTAAATCGGCACGTGGTAATCTTGCGCTACTGGACCAATACCTTGCTCTGGTGTGGATACGTGATAATATAGCAGCGTTTGGGGGTAATCCCGCAACTATTACATTATTAGGGCATTCAGCGGGTGCTGACAGCATATTGTACCATTTGGTGTCACCTCGATCAACAGGTACCTAAGAGTTTTACAGTCACAAACTATGTAAGTCAGGAATCTTAATCAAGACAAAATTATAAGCCACAGTAGCCATATATCTTGCATGTTGCTTGCTTTTAACTCTTTACTCAAAATCTCCGCATCAAAATGTAACAGTAACAAAGATTAACTTGAAAATCAGGATTTATTTGACTTGTATTTATTTATTTATTTATTTATCAACACCAATTTGCCTGCGCTCGTCGACTTCAAGATATTACATCTAGTGTCGCCTAGTAGAATGGCAGTAGTCTTTAGTCAATTACCTTGTCTTTCAACAAATCTTTCTACCTCACCTTTTAAGCTGTAAGCGGCATGGCAAGTTAGGAATCGTTAGCTCGAACTGATAAGTAGGCCTAATCCTGCTAATATCAGCCGTGAAACTATCATAGGACAGCTATTTTACCATAACATTTCAGACCCCTATCTTATTTTAAAATGGCTACGATTACGCATACAGTTCCTTCAGCTGGGCAATGAGCTCGTATGTGAAGATACAGCAATTAAAATTGTTCTCATACATATATTCAATAGGAGCATTTTACGCCGGTAGAGAACTAGTGTCGTAGGGTGGCGTGGAAGGTTTGTAAAATGGATTAGACAGGTTGCGATGTCTGAACAGCTTGCAGTCTCTTTCAACATTGCTCTGTCTAAGCGACGATTTTTTGTATCAAATCTGCCAACTGAGTTCAGATTGTCGCAGCTACTCTGTGATTTAAGAAGAGGAACGCCCAGCCCTGTATTTTTTTTTTTAAAAACACACTAATTACAGAAATAGCCTGTGATAACAAATTCATAATACAAATTCTTTCAGGTTTATTTCATAGAGCGATTTTAATGTCTCCGCAGTATATTTGGCAAACAATCGATGAGAAATCGACCAAGAATCATACTTATCGAATTTCTCAGGAGATAGTAAAGGTACTCGGATGTAACGACAACGTGGAAACTGGTGTTATCAACTGCCTGCAAACTCGCCCACTCTCTGATATAATCGCACTCTATCCGGTAACGTTATATGTTATCAGATTACCTAATATACGTAACAAAGGCGTTGCCTACTAGTTATGAGTTTTGCTATGATTATCGCTAAATATATACGTAATATATACGTTTATCGTTGTAATAAATTGCCCACCACGGAATACACTTTGTTCTTATTAATTATTAAATCTTAACGAAAATACAACAGGAACTAGTATGTAGAAAACTGAATGAAGAATATGTTTGTTTATTACATATTCGTCAAATAGCAAGTTGGTTGTGTACCCATTAGTGACATCCATGAATGACTATGATATTTCACCATTTCACCATGGCTGCTAAGCTCATCTGTCTAATAAGACAATAAATAATAGAAAATAATAAAATAATAATGTTGTAGATAATTAGATTTTAAATTAGTAGCATCATTGTAAATTCTTAATTACCAATGTGTTGTTAAGTTATCGATGCTTTTAGAACAAAACCTGGAGTAAATATCTGCACCCGGTCCCGGACGATTTCCTGCCAGATTCCGAACAGTTCTTGCCGGTTTCATTAGTAACAGCATTATCGCAGGCGAAACGAAAACAGAAGCCAATTGATCTACTCTTGGGTACAAACGACATTGATGCTCTTAACTACAATGGTGTGTTTGAGTCGTTTTGCTATACAGCCTAATTCATTATAATTCTAATTAAATTTTGTAATAAGAATTACTAAAAGTCACTATGGTTTTTTATCTGCAGATGAAACATACGCAGAGTTAAACAATCTTAGTCCTCTACACATTTCTAAGATTGCAGATTCTCGAATCATACCGCAATTACTTCAAATGTTGTCATTGAGAGCAGCTGAAGGTTTTCCCGTGGTAATTTTTTATTCAAACATCAAACTGATTTTGATACAATGTTATTTTTAGAGAATTTTCGATTAAGGGCATTGTTTTGTCTGGCTGGGTACAGCAATTACATTTTTCGCTTGAATTAACGTAGAAAATACACTTTCACGATACACAACTCAGAATTCGATCCAAAATCTCTCCGTGAATACACAGTTGTAATGTTTCAGTTTCAGTGTCACGAGTTACTAATAACCGTGGGTCGTCTAGAATAAAGAATTTATTATAACAATAAACTTATATTTAAAAAAATCAAGCCGAAATTAAAATGACTTCAAAACTTAAATTTCAATATATTTAGTATGATTATGAAATTTCGACCACGACTACTGATGCCTTAAGATTTTATTGTAATGAAATAGTGACGATGACAAGAAATTAAATTTTAGCTCGTAAAGGCTATCCGTTGGGAATACTGGAACGATGTGCCTCAGAAGGTGACAAATACAAATGAAGCTATAGAAAAAGTTGCAAAACTAGAGACGTCGGCTAAATGGGACGCCGGCGGTGCGCTCCTGGCCGCAAGAATAGCCCGCATCGCGGCTCGACTCTATGTGTACAGGTATTCTCAACCAGGCGGAGTCGATCTTTACGGGCGATACATGAATTTTAGCGGTAGGTATTTAAAGTTGTAATATATCAAGTAACATTAATTTGTTGAATGAAATCCATTATGTTTTTACCTCTACCAATAGATCCACGAAAACAGAATTGTAGGTACCTTGTAGTTTATATACAATTAGGTTAACACAGATTAACATCTACTACTACTACTATCAGCCCAAATCAGTCCACTGCTGGACATAGGCCT